>JAOBAY020039435.1:0-13967 GCA_025331085.2 Zoanthus sociatus
CCCCCCCCCCCCCCCCCCCCCCCCCCCCCCCCCCCCCCCCCCCCCCCCCCCCCCCCCCCCCCCCCCCCCCCCAAGGGGTTTAGGTAGTTTAATGTTTGTTTAGATTTTTTGTTCTTAGTCAGGTATGTTTTTAAAAACTCATTGTGTCATATCTAAATTTAAGGCTCAGCACTGGCAATTGGATTAACGGAAGCTAACCTCGTACACTGAAAATCTCCAATTCGTTTCCTAAGTCACTCGTGAAAGATCCCTTCAACACCCAAAAATAAATTAAACTCGAATATCTACACGCAAAGATAAACAGGCAAAATTTCAGAGAGTTAAGATAAATTGCAGAGATGCTACACCTCTGGGGAAGATTCGAGTTCAGTGGCTAGCCATTTGGATGCAAATTAGCAAATGTCACACGTCATCTTGTTTGCTTTAATATAGAAAACATGTGAGAAATTAATTAAAAAAGCAAACTTATTCAAGTTAAAAAAACTTAAAGCTGATAAAATGGTTTCTAAATAAAGATAAAATCGTTTTCTTGTAACAGTTTGAGTTTGAATTCCGTGCTGTGAATCAGTGTCGAGACATGAGCAAAACTTGCTATTTTCTCTCGCGTCTCTTTAGAAGTTTGCGAACAACATTACGTCACAGAAACGAAAAACTTGATAACCTTGAATACATAATAGTTAGCCAATAATCAGCGCAAAACCTGCAAATTTGGGCAGCTGTATCTCACAGGTATTTTATCCAAAGGTTTTGAAACTTTCTGTATTTAATACTTTTAAATTGATCTCTTTAGAAATGTAAAAACTGGTTTCTCTTTATCGGCACTTTAAAACTAGAAGTGATTTCGCTCTGTGATTAAATTTTATTTTTAGAAAACACGTCATTCGAATCACCTTAACACTTTACCGAGAAAGAATTATTTTTTAAAAAGTAATTTAATATTTCACGATTGTTTCTTAATTTTTGCTTGTTTGAATTAGCATGTGCCCCTCAACAACTTGTCAAGTAGAATATGTACTTCCTTTCAATATGTGGACATATCTGTCTCAACTGACAAAAACTGACAGACAAATTGTCGGCATTTTTCTGCAGAAAGCGAGAAAGTCCTGTTTTAGAGGGAATACGACAAGCATGATTATATAATTCGTATTTACAAATTCACCTAATTTATCAAAGTGTTCGATGTTTCTTCTGTCTCCATTACAAACCCAAGTAGCGTTTCTAGTGACAGATGATCGCTCAGCCGTGACAACAATTAAAAATAACGCAATACTGGTAAAAAAGCGATTATCAAATAATCAGATATTTTCCACTTGAACTAGCTTTCAATTTTTCATTCGATCTTTGTAATATCAGATGACAGAAAAAGCTATGTGATCCTATTTGTCCCATGACAAGTCACTTTTCAACGACACACTTATCCTCTTGTTGATAATAATAGTTTTAAAAAACAGATATTGCTGTGCGTCTCCCATTGCTAAAGTATTTAGCTTGGTTGATGTTTGGTGATCACATTGCAAAGAGCTGAAGGAGCTAAACCTTTAGAGACTTTGATTACAAAAAGGAAGACTAAAGGCCACTTATTTCTCTAGCAATCTGCTAGCTTAGTCAGCTTCTAATTACAGATGCATAACCAGTATCTTAGAACGGAAATCATCTGCTTTGCAAAGTTTGACTTCAATAGTCATTCATTCAAACGATTGAAAAGGAAAACCTAACTTTTAAGAATTTTAAAACAATGCTATCAGTTAATATTTGGTTGAAAGATGAAGATATGGCTTAGTTTTCTATTTTTGATTACAGAATTCCTCTTTCGCGGCTATTTTAAAACAATAAACAATTATCTTTATAAACTAGAGCTGCAAAGAATAAGTTTGGGCAACATCCATTTGTCCTATTCGCTACCTTGGCCACCACCAAAATCATCACAAAATTAAGCCTTTTTAATGGTCAATGTATAGTTATTCAGCCACTCCCGTCTTACTACTTTTAAAAAATATATTAGAATATTTTGACAGTTTCAAAAGCAAAGAAAGGCAAAAACCTGAAAAACTTGTTTTATTCAGCTCCTTTTTTTGATGGGAGTACATTTGTTGAGAATATGTTTATGTTTACCTTGCAAGTTAAAAATCTGGTGATTTTTATAACTGAAAGCGAAATTTTTAATATTGCCACGTATATCAAAAATTGCAAATAGTATAAATACACGCTTTTTTTTAATAAGAACCAACAAAGTTTATCGAGGTTCAATTTTTCTTTTAAATATTCGGGTTATTAGTCCGGCCTCAATTTGTTTTTAATTTGTTCTTATTTTTGTGAGGTGTTTGAAATGATGAGAAATCAAAACAAAATTTTGCCGGTTGGAAGAATAGTAGATAGAAATGGCCGAAAACGGTGCTTCTGCGTTTTTAAGGTGCACATTGCAAACGTAAATTACAAGATTCAGTAAAAGTTTCTGCCAGAAACATTTTCACTTTCAGCGTCAGCCAAAGTTAGTTCTTAAAATTGATCTTAATTTTCCGCCAATCTGAGCCTCATTGTTCTCATAAAGTTGTTCTTAAAAAATGTGTGCATTTGCAATCATGATAGCGTCAGGCTCGCAACAAAAGCTTGTATTTTCCCACTCGCAATTCCATATTACAAGCAACAGAAAAATATGGCAATTCAACTTACTTTTGGAGGTTTGAATGGATAATCGAAAGGAAAGTGTATATCGAGGAAAAACACTCCTCCCTCATAAACGGATCCCGGC
Organism: Zoanthus sociatus; assembly: GCA_025331085.2. Lineage (NCBI taxonomy): Eukaryota > Metazoa > Cnidaria > Anthozoa > Zoantharia > Zoanthidae > Zoanthus > Zoanthus sociatus. Next base: position 2,750 of record JAOBAY020039435.1, read on the forward strand.
GGGCCGAGAATTGTCGAGTGCCACTCATACAATGTGTCTCCTTTGGGACCGGCGCTAAAAATAAAATTGTAGCAATTAAACTATAATTTCAGCTTATCTGTCAATTAACTACCGGCTAATTTAGTAATTAGTCAAAGTCTAAGTAAACTTTTTTTTAAGCCGGAACAAACTTCATAAGAATAGGAAAACAGAAAACACAAAAGTACCCAAACGTGTTTTAGTTGATTTTCAGCTATTAAAAATATATGACACTTCAAAACAAAACGGAAACTTTTTGTCTTTGAGTTTGAGCTTTAAATAGATAAAAAGGAAACATTGAGCCTTAATAGATTTTACTGCCATACTAGTTCCATTATAACAACTGAAAGAACTTATTTCATATGACAGAAATTAATAGCTGGGTTTGAGTATTGAAAAATAAGCCTCACATTACCCTCTGGGGCAACGCAGGTGTGCGAGGAAACAAATTGGACGTTTTCATAAAAGCGGGAAAAATTCGCGCCAAACTTGCACGTACGCCGTCGCGAACCGTGAACATCGCTTGTCATTTTTATCATTTGGAACGAATGGGTCAGAGTAAAAGAAAATAGATTACTTCTACTCTCTGGATAACCAAAACAAAACAACCAGTTAAAAAGTGAAAAGTGAGCGGTCATAAAATATTGAAAATTAAGGGTATTTTTAACAGTTTGTAAACAGGCAAGAGAAAAGAAACATGCAGCAGGTCACGTCACTGTAAGTATAACATAAAGCCATAAACCCACAAAACAACATCATTCGCACTGTTTTTACATACACAAATACAAAAATGGAAATCTTGAATTCTAAAATTATATGTAATCTGGGAGTTTTAAAACAAATAATTTATTTACAAGCTTTATGAGTAAGAAACCGGGTGATATTCGATTCTAAGTTTTCTGACTACTTCATCCTATAGTTGTTACTGAACCGGCTGTTGCCAAATGGCACATCCTGAATCTATGTAAATACAATAATGATAATAATAATAATAATAATAATAATAATAATAATAATAATAATAGCATTCCACTAGTTCAGACAATAATGTTAATAAGTAGTTACCAGTTTGAAAATAGACAAAAAATAAAGATTTGTTTGTAACCTAATATTAATAATAACTTTATCTGTGTCTCATAATTATCTAACACAAAAGTAACAAATTTGTCAGACCAAAATTTCGGATTGTCTTAGGAAATTTCTGAGTGTTTTTATAAATTATAATTTGTCTAATATTAACAACATGTGAGCTAGCTAAGGAATGCTGGAGGAATCCCATCCACTCTAATATACAATACAATACAATGCAATACAGTATAATACAATATACAACATAAAACAATCATATACAATACAACACTATACAATATACAACACATTACAACACAATACATTACAATACAAAAGAATGTGTAGGTTTTTGCACTTCATAAACGCGTTATATAGTTGTGAATTCACACGATTCTGATAGGTTGGGTAGCAACATCACGCAAGTTATTCTGCATTTTTTACGAGGTGTTAGAACATTCAACAAACTATTTTGGCAGCTTTTTCATAGACCAGAAATATCATTCATTTTTATGTCAGTAGATATTGTGTTTATTATGCCGCATTACGTTCAATAAATATCCAATTCAAGTGTATCTACTCAATCTTCAGGAGAATATAGTGTTCTACTGTCGGTTATGCGAACTTTCTTTCAGCTTTATACTTGACTTAGTGATAGTTGTAAATGTACATGATTTTTATCAAATCAAAAGCGAAGTAATTGCTTTAGAAATCGAACAAAACTGAAACATTTTGTTTTAAAAGAAAAACGATTAGGTGTTTTGGCAATAGATTACATTACTGCTATCAGTTGTCATATACAGCGTGTCAAAAATGTAAAATCGTCTGATGAAAACTGAGACGCTTTTTTGTGTCATGAGATTTGATGTTTTAATTTTGCCTTCAATCAGGTGGTGGTATTGATAACAAAATTGTATTTCCAGAGTTAAAAAATTTTAAAAAGAATCTTCATCCATTTAAGCTTTTCTAAATTTGCTACTAATTTTTGAGGAAAATTATGCCCCACAACATAATCACTTAGGATTTTGATATTATTTACGTAATTTGTTCATTGTGGAAGATGGTAACAGCGGCAACGCGACTAAGTCCATAAGTGCCATGCTTTTTGTTATTTAAAATATTAATGTCTTTTCAGGGTTATTCAGGCAGGTGCTTCACGTAGCAATAGATATCAGTTTATATACAAGCGCAACTAAACTAATGCCATCAATAGCTACATAAAGAGATTTATTGAGGATAATGTGTGTTAAGAAGCAATTTTTTAGGAAACTACCGTTCTCATCAGTGTTTTTCAATATAGGCTAAAACATGCAATCATTTTAAGATTAATATAGTGGTATATTTATAAACCAAAATATTGGGTTCTCGACCTGAACTCTGGCGCGGTGGACAGCTTGTCGTAAGAGTACTGCAAATCCATAACGACTTTAAAGTTAGTAAAACAAAGAAATTAAGCACACGTTAACACACGTGGTGGTATTAAGCGTTATTACTCGAGAACAAATCATAGAATGTTAGTATACAATAAGCCCAGCTGGTGTTTAAAGTCTTTGGTACTGCTCATCTTATACGGTTTTGAAAAATGCTTTGTGATTTATCTTTATAGAGGCCCACGCTTTAAAACTAACATTTGATAAGAATATGTTTAGATTGCTCATCAATTATTTCTATTTTCTCTTTTAAAAAGTTAAACATTTAAGAGTTTCATATACGATGAGAGAAACTATCAGTGAGTTTGCGGTACCTGCAGTTTGGTGGCGGATCCAGAGTAATCTCAGCCAGTTCACGCTGGATCCTACAAGGAAGAAAGGTACTTGAGTCGCACCCCTTTGTATTATTCCACTCATCTCGTGAAGCCCCGAGGGCACGATGATTGATAAATCCATTTTTGTCATAAAATTGTGGGAGTGCTTTGTACAGATTAACTGGCGAAGAAAGCCCTGATTTAATAATTCTTTCACTGGTTGGGTTACTATATAACCTATAACAAGCTGTTTAGCAAACAATCTGCCAATGAATATTGAAAGGAAGCTCGATAAAGTTAAAATGCAAACGAGCTACGGGCTTCAGCTTTTTATACACCTCTTCACCTCACTAAACTCCTTGAAGAAAACTTCAACTCACCGACTGCGGGGTGATTTGAAATTCGATCAAGTTACTAGAGTGTTCATGTCTCCATCCACGTAAATTCAACGGATTAGTGACAGATTCAATATTTTTTTATTAATTTCTCCTATCTTTTCATTAACGATATATGTATTACCTTTTGGCGGAAGCAGAGGTAGATTTAGGAATTCGAGAATTTCCCGTTGACTTGTGATCTTTCTTAGAGGTGGTAGTAATAATGTTGGAGGGAATGTTGTCTCCTCCGGGCTGAACTCTGGTACCAGTTTGTCTTTCTCGTTGAGACATTTCCACCTACTCTGAGAGAGACAGGAAGAATAATCAAGGGTTTCGAAATATCAGAATTTTGATAGAAATTAATAAAGTTGTGAGTTCCCGGTTCGACTGTTTGACCATGAATATCTGAACAATAGAATTTACTGAAAGAGAGAAAGCAAGGGGTCCAGCTCTTTGGCCAGAACCATTTGCTCTGTTTAAGAAAGCTTGGTTGATAATGTCTAACAGACCATTCATTAGTCTTAAAATAACTTTCTCGGTTCAAAACATAAGTTAATGAAACCACAAGAAGCCACCACTTCAAGTTATTTTAGACTTGAAATGAAACCCTCGTGCCTTGAACATGGTGAATTCTGTTCAAGAACAGAATATTTCAAATGGCGAAATCTCAACATTCATTCTTTACATTGAATTCAATTTATCTCACAGTAAACGACAAAGAATTCTGAAATCTATATGTGGAGTTTTGGGCCAATGACACTTACCTAAAGCCAGAACGAAAAGTTTAAAAATAAGAACTGATCCTTTCCGACGTCACGAATGCTGCAGTCAATGTAATGGAGGGCAGATTGTGGTGTCCGCCTGCGCGAATTCTTTCTACTTGTCAACAGGACGTCACTAATTAGCAAGTGACGTTATGAAAGACTAATTTAGCCTAGAAGATAATCTCGGAAAACGGACCAATGAGTTTCCTTGTTTGAATAATTACAAGACGAAGGAGGGCGGCTCGAGTATTGTAAAACAGCTGGAAACAGCTTCGAACGGTTTAACAATAGGATCTACCATTTGATTGGCAGTGTTCAAAAGGACAATTGTGTTTGCAACCACTTCAGCGTACTTGGTTTCCTAAAAAAACTCTTTCTTATTCGACATTTACCTAAAACAAAAAACAAAGAGGGATTTACTGGTAATCGCTATAGAAACGATAATACATATTCAGAAATATTACCTCGGTAATTTATGAATCAGTTAATTTATTTCTTAAACCGAAAAGAACCGGCATAAACAGATCAGTCAAAGTGAAATAGCCTTAAGGCTTTTAAAAGGCGAAACAGTACAACTTAGCAGCTGAATCTCTTGTTGAGGTTTTGAAATTAAAAAAGTCGGATATATTAATCTTAATTACACCATGTTAAAATATATTTAGCCCCTTTTTTTATCTAATTATAGCGTTTTTTTATTAAAACATAAAAAAATCAGAAATTCTGCATTTATGTTTTGTTAACACTAACTGACATCAAAAAATTGCAGAATTTATTATGACATGAATAGGTGACCAAACAATTGGCTTATTTTATATTTACATTCTTCCTGGGAAAATATTTGCCCAAAGAAAGGAGGTGCTTTCAACCGAAAGGTAGAAACATTGTAAAAATATTTGCGGGCGAACAAAGGTCAGAAGACAAACCACGGCATTAGCGTTGGATATTGGAACTGGAAGTCAGTTCCGCGTGATTAATCAAATAACAGCCCAGAGAGGAATGAGATTGATAAGACGACATTAAGTTCTACTTATAAAAACTGTTTCATTTTCCTATGATAGGTCAGTCAATGATAAATATAAATATCTAAGATTTTGTAAAACAGGAAGTCATCTTGAAATAGCTTCAATTTACATCCTGTGGTATCCTTGGCTCTCATGCTTTTTCCCTTAAGCCATTAAGGACAAAAAAAGAAGGTTACCTGATTGAAAACAGTTTCAGCAATAAACCGAAATTATCTCGCTCAACTTGCTGAAATACCAAAGCAATATCTCGCAGTTGTCACGTCAACGTGCACTTAGAAGCACGTAAAACCACATACGACTTTACGTAACACCTTGTCAGCCAAATACTGTGAACTGAAACAGTATTTATAAAAGGAAAAAATTGCTTCCAGTCTGTTTGCTCTTCAACCTATATCAAACAAACTGTAGTCAAAATATCTCTTTATGACAGATGTCACTGCCTCGTGAATTACAATAGAAGAGTGACGCCAAGTTAAACTATTGTTTGGTTTAGATTTAAAGTCTATTTACGCTCGAAAAGTTCTTAAAATCCCAGTGGAATATGGCAATAACTTATTTCGTTGTTCTTTGGGTCAAAAGCGTTAATTAATAAGGTATTAATTACTGAATAAATGGCTAAACTTTAAATTCTTTTGTGGAAGTGAATGAAGAGATTCTCATCCGTCTTTAGGTGGCGTAGTGACAAGCGTTGAGGTTTGATTTGAACATATGCAAATTCGCCAATGTGGTAGTGATATTAAAGTTTTATAATAGTGCAAACAAACAGCGGGAATGGTCAAAGTACCTCTATATTGTCTTACTAATAAATCATAAGCGATGCAAACAAACTCAGACGCCCATAAGCTGGTTGTGCTTAATGCTAGGAAATAGACTTGCCAGTAGAAATCAAATTCGTCTTTTCACAAAATCATAAGCAAGTAACTTGTTTGGGTATTTGAGAACTTGAATCTTGATGTATTGAATGGGTTTTCTTCTGCCTTGCGGACTTGTGGAGTAAAACTAAAAATTGTTGTGTACAAGTGTTTTTGAAGCATGATCCAGTTTTAGAACCAATATAGAACCAATACGAGGAACAAAAAATATTTTGCTTACGACTACGTTTAGTGCGGAAACCTGTCTTAAAAACGTTAACCTCATAGCTTACAATCATACAAAGTGAATCCATGAAAAAAGTTCACTTGTATTTTGCAATAACTGTCAAATGAATAGCAAGAGTATATTTACCGTGTATTTTCTTCAACTTTCAGATAGTAAAAGCTAAACAAAAACTCGAAGTTCTGGAGTCTAGCGTTCTTTTTGTCTTGAGTAGAGTTTTTTAGACTTTAAGTTCAAACTATCATGGTGAAAAGGAAAAGACAATCCTTGCCCGCCGATGACTAAGGTCTCTGATTTCTTCAAAAATATTAATACAGTACTATGAAACTAATCTTGTATAAACAAAAGCATCTAATGAAGTTCTTTCAATAAACAAAAACCACCAAGTTTAAGGCTATCAAACCAAAACGGTTGAATTGATAGTTTAACATTTTAAAGAGAAAGATGACAAGAAATTTAAACAAATTAGTCCAAAGAAAAAGGACAAACAAGACAACGAATTTTTTAACCTATCAGAGGAGGTCTTGAAGAGATTCGAAGCGTCAAAAATAGGAAAAGCTTTCATTTACTAGGCGGTATCTTCTGGTCAACTTGAAATGCTAAACTGAACGTATTTTTTCAACTTTGCAAGTAATTCTTACATTAACAGAGAGACTCATTCATTTGGCGGACATTCGATTTTACACACACAAGCTTAGCTTTTATCAAAGCTGAAATTATAGTGTAGAATGTAAAGCGGACAGTAGGACACTCGGCATATTGCACCGAACCAGTAATGCTTAATGCTGTGTCTGTTACTGTTGAGTTAAGAAAAGATACAGGCTATGAACGGGTCAGAGGGTTAATTGCTACAATATGCATAGAATAGCTCTCTGAATTTAAACCGCAACCGACCACAAAGCTAATAACTATTTTGCGAATGCAGTTGAATAGGATAGACTTTCACACTTAACTTGCAAGTACACTCTATCTATAGTATTGGCGCATAAATGCCAAAAATTTAACAGTCTCATCTAAATTAAGAACCATTCTCGATGCCGTTTAAGTTCCTTCTCCGAGTGCGAATATTTAACAACTTTTATTGTGTAATCATGTTATCATTTCACATAATCAAATTGTGTTATTGTGCTTAATTCTGTTCAAGTGTAAGCAAGGGTAGTTTATTTGGTCGTACTTTGGAAAAAGATCATTGAATATCTAAAAGAAGAAAACCATTTTTGAAAATTTCAGTATTTGCACTTTGATGGCTATAATTGTAAGCAGATCAGCAACAATTGTATATATTTTATGTGGCATGCATTTTATATTCAGCAAGCCCTACAGGTCGATCGGCCGTTCAACTGACATAGAAACTGTTTGCAAATTGGTGTGAGGGATTGAAAAACCTTCAACAGAATAATTGGGCATACAGTCTACAAGCTACAGAAGAAAAAATATTCAACAGTTACTCTTGGATTTATACAAACTTAAAGCGTATTTTTGTATATGGCTGATATGATAAAAAAATCAAGTTCTCCCCAAGTTTCTCTGTTCTTTTCTTCGACTTCAGTTAAGAACCACATTACTCGAGACACAATTGATTAATGGAATAATGGACTTCACAAACAAACTACAATCCCTTTCGCCTTTTTTGTGTTTTTTTTTTAAATTTGGTCTTTGAACGTAGACAAAGCATAACAATTTTATCTCTCTTTCTTACAGCATTGGCTAAAATAGTTTTGTTAGTAAAGAGTTGCCGTGAGGCTATCAAAGACAAATTCTACGTCTGTTCTTTACCGCAGCAAAGAACAAATATATCTTCAATAATTAGAATTAAAAAAAGACGATATGACAATATATATATCTAATAAAGTTACCACTTCTAAGAATCAGTAACTTTTAAAGGATTATGTATTTCTGAATCCGAAAAAGTACAAAGGAGAGCTTCCTAACCATAAAGGAGTGCCATGCACAAAATCTGAGAGCTAGGAAGTTTTCAAGCAAGAGAGAGATAAAATGTTGTCCATTCCCGCTATATCGTTTCATTTTGTAATTCCCAGGGGAAAGACGAAACAGCTGCTTTCTGACACCCGATCCACTTAACCATTCAATGATTATCGGTTCTAGGCCTGTCATTGGTCGTCTTCCTTGATTATCTCCACCGGTGAATTAGTGTTTTCTCTATACGTCATTTATTAATTGGTGACGTGTTGTTGACATGCGGACTTGACAGTCTTCGCGCAGGCGGACACCAGGTTGTGGAGTGTAGTCGGCAAAGGTAGGTTAACTTGTTATCTTTAAACTCTTGGCTTTGGTTTGTTTGTTACCCAACACACGGAAACGTAACTCTGACCTTTACTTTATATCATAATGAACACATGGATGAAAAAAAAGAGGGTCTTTAATCAAAACTAGCAGAATGCGAGAATGAAATAGAAAGCCGGTCCAGATTGCTAAAGCCGCCATTTTCTTGCCAAATGTGGGTCACATTGGCAGATAAGCTATTTCTGTTCTGGTTTCTGTGCCAAACTTTCTTCAATATCATTTTACTCGACTCTTCTGGAGCGTGCCCCTTTAAATTGAAGTTAAATGAATTTAGGAATTTGTGACGCGAAACTTGTATATAGATGTTTAGCATAAGGACAGTGCCGGTGGGAGGTAAAACTCTCCGGCAAGAAAACTTACCAAAGGTGTATTAACTTGCTTCTCTTACTATTAGTAACACTTAGTATTTACGCTTCATCTAGTTGGCTTTACTCAAGCGCTACATTGCAAAGGACAGTCTGAGTATGTCACAGAACCATACCGAATCTTCATTTCATATGGGAAGTGTGGAAAGAGGCAGTGACCGTAACCCTTCAAGTTCAAAGAGGGAGCAGAGAGTTCTTGGACCTGCAGCCCGGACTCCTAGAGCGCTCTCATCGTCAGCTAAAAGGTAGCAGAACACCTTAAAGAGTCCCACTCTTCCTCAGTAATGCGACTAAAAATAAGTTGGGGAGGAACATGCAAAAAACAAGTCGATTTCCTCTAAGCAAAAACATTTCAGGTGCTTTAGTTTTGGAGTGACTCACGCGACGCCCAAACTATAAGCTCATTTGCATTTTAACTTTCGACTGCTCGTTTTCAAAACTGTAAAAGGAAACGTCCTTTAATTTCAGTGTTGTGTTTAGCCTGTTTGTTGAAGAATAGTTTGGCGTATTCTGAATGGCAAACTTTGTAATTTGTGGCTTGAAATTTTTACCGTGCTTAATGTTTAGTTGACTCATCTAATCGCTTGTGTTTTGTTTGCTATTGGCTTCAGGCAATTTCATTTTCGAAAAGTTTAGAAGGAAAATCCTTCATTCTAACTTTTTCTCGTGATTTTTATATAGAATTCAGAGAGAATTAGCGGAAATAACAGTGGAGCCTCCGCCAAACTGCAGGTAATATATATGGGTTAAACTGCGGCTGCCGTCCCAACATTCACTGATTCAGCTTGTTTGCAAAACAAAGAACTTGCGGCTTTTGTGTTTCCTGAGCCATGCTGTTAATCTTCAAATGCTACACTCTCGCGACATGTCTTTTCGGAATCAAATATTTCTGGCTTGTTGATGAGTCGAATCTTTTCTTGATGACTGATTATTTCCTTAATTTTATATCCAGTTTCCCTCAAACCTGTATTGCAGTCAATTATTCTGAAGTGATAAGGACATTTAATACCATCCACGTGTGTCCAGACGCTTTGTTCTCAAACCCAAATTAATTTTCTACACGCTTTATACTATGAGGAATCGTTGAAAAACAATCTTAGCTTTTTAAAGTTTTCTGCGATTGAGTTGTAACAACGCAAGTTTCTTTTTTTCGCAACACGCTTTCAGCATAAATGGTTAAGGTTTATACGCGCGATGACAGCTAATGCTTGTCGAAACTGTTAAAGTGTTGATTTATGCAAATCAAGCCCCGGTTTCATGGCTAGACCAAAGGTTCAAAAATCACCTGTCTTCAACTTTAAAAACCCAGAGTGCTTTTAAAAACTTTCGAGGCACAATTACAAGGTTATCTTTCTTTATTAAGTTTATGTTACTGTATTTTGTGAAAAGAGTTTTAACTATGAAAACGAATTTCATATCTTGGCGACCCTTGGCAACCTAATGAGCTTTACTTTATATTTTAAAAGAATAAAAAATTTATTTCGACTTACAAAAGTTTTTGTATACCTATAATAATCTACAAAAGAAGTTTTAAAGCTTAGCTTTCTTAATTTGGGTCTTTGTCACAACTTGCTCTCGGTAGCGCTGGTCCAAAGGGCGACAATTTGTATGAGTGGCACTCAACAATCCTTGGTCCACCCGGATCTGTTTATGAAGGAGGAGTGTTCTTTCTTGATATTCATTTCCCAAACGATTACCCATTTAAACCGCCAAAGGTAAGTAAAATAGTACATTATTTCTGGTCGAAGGCCAGTATCCTAATAGAGAACTTCAATTTCAGCTGATTTTGTATGTGGGGATCTTGTGTTAGCTTCGCCGTTCTTCGTGTACATCGGTCGACATGGTCTTTTCCGCAGAGGCTTGTTGCCAAATCACATGCAATTTACTATGTCATGCAGTGGTTGGTGGCAATGCGAATAACAAAGGTTTTCGTTAACACGAAAGTTTTTGCCCTAGGAGTAAGTGTATTTTAATCAAAGTTTCATCAATTTCGGGTTTATTGAAAGTGTAAGTATTTTGACAAGCTTAATTGGTTTGGTTTCATGGGAGATATCATGTGCGTTTTCACTTTTAGCGTTGACCTCGCGTGTTCCAACAAGTTGTACACGGCCCTCCAAGGCTCAAGGAAAATAATTTTCAAAGCACATTACATAAAATAAAGTGGGAGATTTTAACCCAGATGTAGCTGTTAAATATTTAAAGCAATGAAACAGCTCTCCTCGAACCACCGGACTCGAACAGTAGATGAACCAACAGGTAGCTCGTATCAAGATTGGTGCCGTGCTTGATCGCTACACTTGACAATGGAAGAATTTATCTTTTCACAAAAAGTTAAATTGATGTTTTGGAAAAAGATATCACTCAATATGAACAAAGAAAAATTAAAAAAAAATCAAATTTAATCTAATTGACAAAAATAAACCTTACTCCTGAAATAGTATAAAAAAACTTGTGGAAAGTA
>JAOBAY020039475.1:0-13966 GCA_025331085.2 Zoanthus sociatus
GAAGATGATCAAGTAGATCGAAAACGTTTGTGATTTTATAACTTTTTAATAATTTTTAGCCTTATATATTTTTAATAGTTCTATGGAGAACTCAATTTTAAAATATAAATAGGTATACATTTTGTGAGTGGTGTGTGTGAACTTTAAAAGTTTACTATTAAACTTCTGACCAAAAATATGGTAGCAGAGCGAGTTTTGGATTGTTTTCATGAGTTATGGAATCGCCATAAGTTTATTTATTGGATTTGTTAAATGCGCGCTCAACTTACTATCAAGATTGTTTGTTTGGTGCCTGTAAAGTCAATTAACTTTTTAAAAGTTGTCTTGTGGAATTTCAATATACATACTAATTTCTCAACTTGTGAGATCGACTCTGAATGGAACTTCAGATTGTTTGGTAAAGGTATGAAATCGTGTTGAAACCGACTTATGGATTTTTCTGTGGACATATATTCAGAATTCAACTTAAGCAATGGAATATTGTTTGAAGAACTTACAGGATCGACTTTGAATTGATTTGTTGTATTTGAGAACAAACAGTGGATCATTCGTTTACATTTTACATTTAATTACAATAATTTCCAAATAGAACTAAGCTTATCCGGAAATAGAGAGTCAACGGCCAGTTACTTTCCTACTTCTGTCTTGAACATAGCGAGAGTCTGACTTCAACGGCTGAAGGGCTCAGAGCGTTCCATGCTTTGATTGTGCAGGGAAAGAAGGAGAATTTGTAAATGTTAACATCTGGTCTGGGTTCCCTGTATTTGAGACACTGTCCCCTAGTTTTAGCATAGCCAGGGCAAACTTCTGGGGGTAGAGTTATGCCCACGAGTTCGTACTGGATCTTATAGAACAATTGCCTTTCGACTTTCTAAAAAATCCTTGCGTAGGAGGACGAATAAGATGCCAAAGGAAGGTGTTTCGTCCCTGTCTAAAGTGGATCACACGTATGCAAAAGAAGCTGATAAAGGTGACAAGTATAAAAGATAAACAGATGCCCGAACCTCTTACAAAAATTTTGCCAGATGAGTACACATACATTTGTAACTCCTATGAAGATCTACCGGTACCGACCTTTACTGGAGCACCAAATGTCAACTTCAGGGCTACGTTCTGTATGGGAAATGTGGCGTCTAAGGAGGATGTGCGATCATGGCTCAATGCATATGCTCTATCATGTGGGTGGACACATAAGTAAGGCCAAAAGAGTTATTCATGCAGGCTATTACAACTGACGATGCAAGCGCAAAACATTAAGATGAAAACAGTAATTGGCAAAGCACCTCGTCCAGGAAAAAAGGTTAGAGAGGATGGGAACTCACGAATCCAATGTCAAAGAGCTTGGAGACATTGCATCTTTTGTCCAAAGCACGTGATAAAAAATAGGGCTGTCCAAGTGTAATGAAGATAAAAGTTTATACTAAGAGGGCTCCCAGTGAAGTCTGCCAGGTAGAGCTTTCATGGAACTACAATCACAGCTTGGAATGTTTTCGTATATCCACAGTTTGTCAGATCCTTCCAGCAACTTCAGACAAAATTTATTCTTATTTTTTCCAGGGAATGTCAGCAGCAGAGGCATTTCATTATCATGAGACTAAATTAATGAAAAATTCTGGATCACAAGTGCTACTAGGCGACAGAAAATACTGTCCTTCACTTACAGATGTAAACAGATAAATGGAGGGTTCTTACAAAAGGGCCACCAATGGTTAAGAAATGTTTTTTTAAACTGGAAGAAAATGTTAATAAATGTAACAATAAAAATGCTGCAAAAGGTGGAAGGTGTTCATTCAAAGATATAAGAAAGAACGCAAACAGAAGCACCCACTTATTCTAATGACTTCTAGACCACTCATGTCTCGTGTCCACAGACTTCGACAGGCTGGAGAAATGGCGTTTGTGGATGCCTCAGGAAGTTTGGACAGGCACAACAATTCTGTGTACTTCACGTGCTTTCATCACCCCAGTGGGGCGCTCCTCGCCAGATGGTGTGCGACACGGGTTCGAAAGATGTCATGAGTAATTTTCTAGAATTTTAGAACTCGCCTCATTTGTCTCAGGTCACAAGTAAATTTAAATTGTATTAAATTTGATGGGTATCATAAACTTTGCTTCCGTTTTTGAAGGAGGTAACTGAAAAAACAAATCTAAAACATTTTTCTGATCTTGTTGCGGCCGTTGACGCTTCTTCTTGACTTCACAAGGAAAACTTTCTCATAAACAAGGCAGAATTCAATTGGCCTAAGGCGAAGCATTACTCTTTGCAAGTAGCTCTTGAAAAATACAATCAGCTTTGAAATAACATCATTCCAGAGAGCTGCATCAAATTGTATAATTTCAGTAAACAACTCTCCTTTAAAGTCCACACACAGAAATATGCGTGTAGATACCCAGAAACCCCCATTTGTCCTTGAACTTGATAGTAATACTTGTGGCTTCTTTTGAGTTGTATCTTTCCGTCAGTTCTTGCCCACTCGTCTTTCACTGAGTGATCTTTAATTGAATATGGGCATTTTGTATTCCACACATGAAGGATCACAGCAACAGCAGGTAAAATATTGTCTGGACTAGCACCCAAGGAAAGGATGAGCTTTTAGCACAATAAGACCACAATCAATTAGCTTGGGGTTGTTGTGCTTTTTACTCTCCCTTTTGAAAAAAGCTTCACTTGCAGCGTTCTCATGCAGCCTACCCCATTTAATGGCTGATATATCACTCAAATTAGGTGGATACAGCAATTTTCCAAGTAAGGGAGATACTTTTGTCTTAACAGCTTGTCCCCGCATTCTTTGGCTGTATCTCGTTTGTGCTTTTGTTCCACACACAAGCTTGATCTGTACAGGATGGGCTAATGTATCCTTTTTCATTTGCAAATTCTACTTTATAAAGGACTGCAACAATGTGATTACAACATTTACTATACCCTGCAGTACAGCTGCAATAGCCACAGAGAACCTCTCCTGACTACTGACAAACTACCCAGGTTTTATGGGTTTGTTCTCTTACACGTTGGGATGGCATTACATGCGAATAAAGCAAAATGTTTCCATTGGGTAAACTTTTGGTATTGACTTGATGCACAAATCCACTCTTAAAAAAGCAATATGCCTTTCGAACTTAATACTGACCAATATAATCAGTTGAATGAATTCTATATAAAACTTACATATACAGGGCTAAAAAAGGCTACAATTAAAATCTATCTATTTACAATAAAATTACAAGGTTAAAATTGCTAAAATTTCGAAAAGAAATAAAATCAGATAAAATGTCCTTTAAGAAGGCGTTTAAAAATTGCTAGAGAACTTGCCTCTTTGATCTTGCTTGGCAATGAATTAAAAACTAAACGTCCTGAATTTTTAAAAGTTCGCCCCCCAAGAACAAGATTTGTTTTATTTGGGTGAATATTTCTTCTCTGCCTAGTGTTATAATTATGTACGACACTGTTTACTTTAAAATAGTTTTTTTAAGAATGTAGGAACGAGATTACGTAAACATTTATATACTAAAATACATTTGTGTATTTTTCGCAGTGTTTCTAAATCTGGCCAATTAACAATATTTCGGGCTAAATGTATTGAAATTAAGTAGTTTGGTATATAAAAACAAAATAAGAACATTTTCAGTCTCAAAGTGCTAAAAAATAAGAACGTTATAAGCCTGAGCAAAAATTTACTGGTTCTTATTAAAACAGAGGAAACCTAGTTAGGATCTCGATTTCTTTCTGAGATTAACTTTTTCAACTGCAAATTGGATATTTACAAAACGTACTTCCAGAATTTGTACATATTATTTTAAAAGCGCTTGCAAACTCTTCCAAAAGATAAAATGCAAACCTACGTAGAATAGTTAAACAAAGACAAAGAAATATTTTCATTTACGGTTAGTTATACTGTAATTTACTAAATTCAGCAAATCACTCGTATAAATTTTTCGTTGCTAGAACAAAAATAAGAATGTTTAAGTGAAATAAAACTTGCTTAAACTGTTTGAGTAAGCGATTGATGCCATTGAGAAAGTGGTTAAAACATATGAAATAACACTACTGCACAGCCAAACGTTTCCCTGTTAATACTTTTTCTCTCACGTATACAAAAAGTTATATAAATATAAAATTGCAATGGTATGGTTTAGCTGAATCAAAGAAATATTGTACTTACGTAAATAAACTTTAAATTAGATGACTTTCATAAATTTGACTCTACAAAAACGGGAAAATACACTTGGCGAAAAGATTGCACTTTTGTTTGATGCGAAGTAAGTACACGCAAAATTGTTGCAGTTTTAATAATATGAAAGGTTATCTTACTAGTTCTTATAAAAAGTGATTGCTGCGAGTACACTATTTTGTAATAGTGACTGGCAATACTGTTTTATTTTCGGCATTTTAAATGTATTTGGATTTGAACCGCTGATCGCATACTATCGTGTGTACCGAAATGCTAATGACATCTTTAAATGGACTCTCGATACGGTATGGACTTGAACCGCTGATCGTATGTATCGCATGTTCACTGCTATAGTGACATCCGAAGATTACGCTGTGAATATTCCAAATAGGAGGTTTCTCGCTCAGTCGCAGAAAAAAAAAAAACAAAAAAAACGGCCACGTTGTCTATAGCTTTATGATTTGGGGGATTCGATTTATTTAATATATTATTCAATTTATTTATATATTTTGTGCTATAACATCAACATGTTTTCATTGCAACCCTACTCAGCTAGAAACGTTGAAGTTAACATCACAGTTGAAGTTAGAAACTAAATAGAAAAAACAGCCAAACGAGCGTGTCAAGATGTTAGTAAATGCCAAACGTCTCGCGCAATTCAAAACTTTGACTTTTTACCATCGTTTGACACGCGTCACCAAGATCACGTGATTCTATATTAATCTTTTGGTTGGCTCATCCAAGTGTGCACATAACATTGCATTTTGCTGAGAGATTTTTTCATTATACAAGTTTACAACAGGCCAGGATATTTCAGGGAAACGATCGTTTCTGGTTACGTGTTGGTTCCGTGCTGGCAAGATGACTGAAACAAAAACTGGCGAATCGCCAATGGCGATGTAACAATAACGGCTATATATATATTGCAAAGTGTTTACAGATCGAGTATGACCAACGGAAGAGTGGAGTTCAGATATATCAGGGTCGTAACGAGGGATATGGGATCAGGGATCAAAGGCCTAAAAAGAGCCGGGATCAGGGATCACAACGCATGGGATCGGGATCAACAGTGTTTTTCATGGGATCAACAAATTTGTATATAGTTTCGTCAGCAAGGCCTTCAAATTGTTTACAAAAAAAGCAAAACTTTTACTATTAACAAAGTCAGGAAACACAACTTATGACGCCATCCAATTAAATACTCAAACATGAATATCTCAAGAACTAAATGTGATATTGAAAAAATTATACAACACCATCCTTCCAGTTTTAGAAAGGTCTTTTCAACTAAAACATAAAAGTACGTTCAATTTTTTCACTTCATATAAACACTTTTAAAACAAAAAACAATATACGAAGATACAATAAAAAGTAAATGCACAACTAAATTATCGATAAGCCACAAATTTCAGAAAAAAAAACAGAATAGATTGTATGATTTTAAAATTAGGTGACAGAAGAATAGGTTTCCGACAGTTTCCCACGAATCAGACACACGAAACCAAAAACTGATTAATTTCTGAAAATTTCCACTTTCAGAAAACATTTAGGTTTTGCCGCCTCACCGGGGCTTTGTATAAAGTTGTGGGCTGGGATGCTGTATAATTAAGCGAGAAGTACACGATAAAATTATGATAACCGAGTATATAGCTGATATATTACTTCTAGGAATACTGTCAAGATATAAATACTAAATCTGTTAATGAAATATACTTGAACTAATAAACTAATAAAAAAGATGCGGACAAATTTTAAACAGCTTAATGAAACTAACTATAACTGATTGTTTTAGTATAAACCTACTAATCGGTCAAAAAAGGATGTACAAATTAAATTATCGGTGAAATCCTCTGATATTATCGCAAAACAAGCCATAAACAGGGCTCGCTACTATTTTGATCCGCCTTCTTTTCGCTACTCGATGACTATTACTAATAGATCACTAGTAGCGTAGTCAATCAAAATGCAGGATTTGCAATAGTCCACTAGTAGGTTTATACTAATTTTTTATAGTCTAATCTCTCGACGATCGACTATCATTGTATTTTCATCAATGCCGATTGTACACCGCTGCAAAATCTGATATGATGAATAGTTATAAACAAATATCAACCCGTAAGATCGTATTTTGATCAACCTCGACAAGCTCAAGTTTATTTTGAAAAAATATTAATACAACAATTAGATTTTATAATCAACACTACACGCGTATAGCACTAGCAGTGCTAATCGAGGCTTGTAGTGTCATAACATACATGACAATAAAGTTACTATATACTAAAAGTACTATCTCAGTTAATTATAACTGACTTCATGATACACAGCAAGATTAATTTTTTTTAAGAAGCATGGAAGCCAAATAAAAACCCCACAGACTAACAGAGTATGACAAATTTCAAAACTGATAATAATCGATCGCTGTCAGTAAGTACGTCATACAAACGTAATTAAAAGTTAATAAAGCTTTTCAAAGCATATTAAAGATCAAATAAGTAATTAATATTCCTTTAGAGTTATCGAGACGAAAACAAGGAAAAGAAATCTAGAAGTTTATTAATTCATTATCATAGACATGGTTATCAAGGCCATCTAGGTATTTTAGCACAAACGTTAACAAATCTCTTTCAAAGATAAGTCAATAATTTGAAGATAAAAAAAACTGTCAAGCTGGCTAATCATGTCGGATTATTTAAGCTTTCCACTCATGAAGTAACATTAATATGATATAAAACAACAACCAACTAACCAGTATCAATATACTTGGCAGAAATTTGCGGAAACCAGTTATGAGTTTGTTATGGAATGTTATCTTTTTCTCCGGTCATTGCTAAAAAAAAATTAATTTGTCAATACGTTGTCAGTAATGTTGAATCTTGAATGAGTTAATGCATAATGATATTGAGTCACACAACTAAACCATTTCTCTAAATATTAATATTCAACTGAACGCTTTAAACTTTGCGCGCAATTTTGACCTAATAAGCAAAGCTACCACTACACAAAACACACAATACGTTTTTATAACGTTGCAAGATAATAAAAAAACTTCGAACCTGAGTTGTGCGTCTTCACCAAGATATTTCGGAGAGTTAAATGCCACGTCATCAGTCAATGAATTTTCAAACTTTCCTCTATTCTACAAATTGATTTAGTGTAAAGACCAAAGAAGACGACAAGCCTTCAGGAAACCTTCAGGAAACCTCGATCTTTTTAAGGCTGTTGTAAGAAAAATAAATCATTGAATGCCCACAACAAAGAAACGTGACATCGTTTAGCAACGTGTGTCCTCTTACTTATAAAGAACGTAATGGCTAAAATAAAAAAAAGTAGGGGACTCCCCGATAAAAAACAAACAAAAAAAAAAACATTACAAAACAAAACAAGAAACAAATTTGATGCCTTTTGCAATGTGGGTAGCTATATAGTATTCATTTGGAATTTGAACCGCACGCGTAATAGTTTTAATCAACTCCGCGGATAACTCGGCAAATCAATGAAAATAACAATACAAAAAATAAATCACGCTAAGATTTTTTGATAGATTCAATATGGCGAGTGAACACCAGATAAGAGGGAATGTCTGTAAAAAAACAATAATAACCTATAATGTGACATTTTCAAAAATATAATTAATCATTGTCATATAAGCCCTAACTTGGAATCCGCGAAAAAAGGAAAAGGGGACAGCTAAAGAATACCTCGGAAGAGGGACACAGAGCTAGACAGCGAGATGAAGAAATAAGATATGACTTGGACAGAAATCAAAAGGAAAGCCCAAAGTCATGTGCGTTGGCGTTCCGTGGTAGATGGCCTATGCTCCCCATAATAAACTTTAGCGAATTTAAAACCACTTATAACAAACTTCAATGTATTGTATAAGAACATTTTAAAGAACATTTGAGGTAAAAATCCCCTACTTAAGAAAATTAAAAACCTTAAGAATATTTAAGAACGTTTAGCCGCGGCCCGAAAATATGAGAAAGAGAGTGTAAGTGAATCGGATCAAAGCATTATTTAACCTGAATCAACCAATCAGTAAGAATCGATTCGGTAATCTAAAGAGAGAGATAAAGAAGCCTTTCAAGCAATGATGGTTAGTATAGTCGCGTACGGGCATGAATCTCGGAACAGGTAGAAGAAATACTAACGCACACCAATAAATACAACTATCCCAGACTTACTTTTAGAGCCTTTCTTAATCTGTCAGTTTCTTGTAATTTTTCTTAGTGTTTTCAAAATACCTTGCAATTGTGACACTGTGCCACACTTAGCGGAAGTTTAAAACCACCACACGTGGTAATTTTTTTGTAGTTGCTTGCAATTTTTATTCAGTAGTATTCAATTTCAAGTATTCAAAATACTCTGTGGCACTAACGGAAGATCGAATAGAAAGTCGAATCTTTGAACTTGATAGAAAGGAATTTAATGTCAAAATCTAAGGCCTGTATAGCTGCACTAGAAAACTTCCAGTCGTGTTTTGTTCCATATGTTTCATTGTAGTATTGTTTTGTTAAACAACAGCAATTTTCAATGGAGCATAATTACATGATTGTTTTTGATAAAATTGCTACTGTTTTTTTTTTTAATTTTTTTTTAAAAAAGTTATACGGTTGAATGTTATTTTTCTGTGTAACTTATGATAATTTTTGTGGTTTTTTTTACGTGTCTTATCAGTTATGTGTAAATAGAAGTTGACATTTGATGTTTTAATGACTGTTTGGATTTGAAACCGCTATGCATGTTAATTAATTTTAGTAATAAAGTGTTCATTGAAATCTTGGGAGAAGAACTCGTTGCCAAGCAATCCTGAATTTCAAACAGAACAGTTCTATATTTGACATATATAATCTTAGACTTGGTGAAAGCGCGCAACAGCAGTTGAACCAAATTTGTATGCAATCCGTGAGTAACCCACAAGTTTTAAACTCCTTCATCGAATTCATATACGCATGAAAAATATTTTCCTTTTAATAACTCTCACTCATTTTATGAAATAAAATGAGACTGCAAACTCAGTTACATTTTGGATAGCTTGTTATTGCTGAACAAGCTCTGGAATAAACAAAGAAAGCCCTGATGACCCGAAAACTTTTACCTCGAAAAAGCTGTCTCTCACCGATGGCTTGATTGTGCTGGCGATCGCATCTTGGTATTTTGGTCGACTTAATTCAGTGCAAGTTTTGCTTTCTTTTCTTTAGGGCTTGAGCCTGGGCTTCTTCGGCTAATACTTCTTGTTCGTATTCCTCAACCACGAGCCATCCGGATTCACTTTTGTCGGCTAATTTTATAAGCTTTTGCCTTTTTTGAATCTTTTGTATTATGTCTCAAGCATCTTGTAGCTTCGTCCCTTCGAGGTCTCCTTGGCTGAGCTATCTCTTTGGCAGACATGCTGCATGGTCTTTAAGTTTTGATATGAAAATAAATTGCTTGCTGTTTCCTTTGAATTTCAACATGCTGGCCTCCGTCTCTCTCTTGAAAACCTTTGCTTTGGAATCCGGTCCTGAATCTTGCTCGTTTGAGTGCGTGTTAAGGATCGCGCAGCGAACATCTCCAGTCGGCCATCAATGTATGATTTAAACCTTGAAAACAACTTCTTCGATTTGATCAGTTTCTCCAGAGGGACCTGCCTGCTGATCTTGTAGCGATTCATGATCAGACATAGTTTTTATACGTGAAGAAAAAAATAATGATAAAAAAACACTTGAAGTTCACTAGTTTATCCTTAAATACTCGCGTTACGAACTCGACTCGTAACGCTCTGTGACTATAAATGCATACTAGTAAAACAATCATATATAGTTGGAACAAAGGAAAATTCAAATACTTTTAAGGTTATGAAAATAGCGCTCAAAGTCTACTGTATAACCTTAAAAAGAGTTTGTTGGTGTACTCTTTGAGGCTTTGTAATCTAGTACTTTAGTGAAAAATGGAACTGGCCGGAACATGCAACTAATTATCTCGTTTTTGGTTGCTAACTTTTCATTTTCTAGTTTATTACACAGCGATTTTATAAAACCGCTCGCCTTTATAAAATAGCTGGGTATATAAGAAGGTTGCTTTCGAATATGAGATTTCAGCATGTGGTTGTGCTTTAACTTTCTCGGCTTTCTTGAGGTTGACTTGTTCGTTTGTTTTGGATTTAAGGCTTTGCCTTTAATTACGTTCGCCTTTTGTTAGTTTGTTTTTTAGTTGTCATCTGCTGTTATTTTTACCATAAGATCCGGATTTTTTCTATCGAGAAGACTCATCAGTTTCCATTGAGTTCTTGTCTTTTGGGTTTGATATAAAAATTTAGACATCATCGACAGTAGCCATGCAGTGGGAATTCTATCGTGCTGGCTACTGGCACAAATCTTTCACGTTTAATGATACAATCGAAAAGAGCATAAAAACCTAAAGAGTTAAAACAATATTTTAATAATTTCAAACTAATAACAATTGTAAGAACGTCAAACGTAACAGGGTTGCGAAACAAATTTCAAGCAGAATTGCATAGAAATACAGCGCCTTAAGAATAAATATTCATCTTTTTAACGGAGGGTTTGATCTTCAGGTTGTAGGTTGCAGGTTGAGTGCAGGTTAAGTCTAAAATGCAGGTCAGGTCATGTCTTCGTGCGTCAGAAACACGCTTCTGTATAATAACAATTATTTCTAGTGATGATACAATTATTTTCAACATTTTCGGAAATTGCTTTTAATATTTGAGAATTTGAAAAAAGCAAAATCAAATTCTCATACATGACCCAACCTGCATTTTAGACTCAACCTGCACCCAACCTGCAACCTGCACTGCAGATCAAACTCTCCGTCTTCTTAATAAATATTCTCGAATTACAGATTCCTTTGTTTCAAATGAATATTATCTTATTTTACTATTCATCGATACGCTAAATAAAACAAAGTTAATCTCACAAATCCAGGCTCTTTTAGACAGTTTAAAGAAAAAAAATAGCAATACTGATCAGACGTTTTGGCTATAATTGGGTCTATAATCTTCAGTGTCACTAAATAACTAAATTAAAACTCTAGCGCTTATCAAAAATCAAAATAAGTAAATTTCTATAAAGTGTTATCAACACAAAAATAAACCAAGGGCAAGAAACTTCAATTTTAGATACGAAGAACGGCAAATATGACGATTTTTATAAACCTTGAGGAAACCTTAATCTTTTTGAAGGCTGCTGCGAGAAAACTAAATACGAAGAGAACGTTATAATATTAGCGATGTGTGACTATTTTCCTATAAAAACCTAAAGCGGAAAAATCATGTCAGAAGGGAAATTTCCCCTTTTTGGACTTTGAACCGCGTAGGAGTTGAAACAACTGTAATATAAATAGAATAACGAGAAAATTGATCATTTTAGTTAAACTTGTATATTTTGGCCTTTCTCCAAAGAACCGCAGATTCAGATAACTGGCATTTACACGCAGCTGAAAAGCTGATGGCCATCATGTCAACAGCAACTGATAATGGTATAACGAATAAATAATTAAGAATGTCAGTTTAAGTAGTTTAAAAAGACACGACACAATTACAGTTGAATATACTAATATTTTAGCTTCTAATTTTGGGGACTATAAAAAAGGAAAATTACTGCAGCGCTATTTATAAAACAATCAATTCCCTTGAGTCTTTTAAACTAACATGCTAAATTAATTATTCTTTATACCATTGTCAGTTGCTGTTTAGCCGTGTCTGCAAAATGTGGATGGCGGATGCGGATCACGGCAAAATGCGGATAGAAAAAAAAAGTACCGCAAAATAAAATATTATAAAAAAAAATGTAAAGAAAAAAATTATAAAAAAATAAAGTTAATGTAAAGAAGAAATGAATAAATTTACTATTTAGAAAAGAAACTTATACAGTACCTGGTTAAAGCTAAAAAAAACTGACAACAATTAACAGTATGTCCTATATGAAGTCTATTCAATGCAAAATAACGAAGAACGCAAAAACAAAACTCGTATTTGTGATTTAAAAGATGATATTTGTCGATTGCTTTATTGGATCTAAGACCCCAATTGTGGTTAACACGGCAAAGGCATAAAGTTATATATTTTTTAGCTGTTGATCATAAAAACGCAGCTTAGATCTTAAAATAACGATTTAGAGCTACCTTCTGTTTTTTTTTCCATCCCAGAGGTCATCAGTCGGGCGTGCGTGCAATAACTGACATGGGAAGACAGAAGAGGGGACCTATTTTGCAAATTTCCTCGGCCGCCAAGACAATTCCATGGCAACAAGAATCTCTTTAGAACACTCGGGAAAAAAGGATAAGTCTAGGCCTTCCACATTAAAAAGAGCCACAGCACCCACCCCGGGCTGCAGACAACGACGTAACCAGTGCTCAAAGAAGAAATTCCACTTTGCTTTAGAATCCGACAAGAAACGCTTAATCCAAATACCAAGAAAAGCAATCACCCGCAAGTCAAAATCAGGGTAGAACAGGCCGCCCTTCACCCTAGGTTGTACACAAACAACACGAGCCACCAAGGGGATCTTCCCACTCCACAAGAATGTTTGACATTGAGAGCGGACCTTGGTAACAACCCACACTGGAGTAGGAACTGAATTAATTGTATAAAATATCCCGGTAAGAGCAATAGTATTGGCCACAAAAGCCTTGCCCTGTAAAGAGAGGTTGCGTTGTCTCCAAGATTGAAAAATATTTGATAATTTCTGGAGCCTCCTATCAAAGTTTGCATGATCTGTGTCACAATTACCAATATGGATCCCGAGAGATTTACAGGCTAGGATCCGGAAGTGTAAGACCACTTGATGCCAAAGGGCGAGTCTACACGCATGACCCATGGACCATCCATAAACCGCCACACTTATCCATGTTAATTTGGGCACTCGAGGCCAACTCAAATTAACTATAAATCTGAAAAACTTGCGCCAAGGAGGAATCGTCAGAAACTATTACCGCGGTGTCATCCGCGTATTGAGAGACGATGGCGTAACTATCTGATCCAGGAAGAAGGAGGCCCCGGATACCACGATGGGCTCGCAAGCTAGATGCCAAGACCTCAGACACTAGTACATTATAACAAAGGGGACAAGGGACAACCTTGTCTTACACCACGTGAAAGGGGAAAGAATTATGAAACATATTGATTAACAAAAACTTCACTCTGGGGTTTTGCATAAAACGTCTGGACCCAAAGGATAAAGGAGGGGCCAAACCCCATTTTTTGGTGCGTAGCCCATAAAAAATCCCATTCAACTCGATCAAAAGCCTTTCTCTGGTCCAGAAAAAGAATGTCTCCGCGAGTGCTGGGCCGGGAGCAATAGTCAATGATATCACGAAGGAGGGCTGTGTTGTTAGAGATCTGACGACCCGGAACCCCACATGTTTGGTCGATGAAAACAAATGAAACAATAACCTTGAAAAACCTTAGAGCAATAGATCTGGAGGCAATCTTATAGTCAACGTTCAGGAGGGAAATGGGTCCCCGGTTGGTTCTTTCTGAACGTTCTCCGCCCTTATGAAGTAAGGTTATAAGTCCACGACATTGAGATGGGGACATACGCCCCAACTCATAAGTAAATTGAGGACTGAGACAAGGTCACTACCGAGAGTTTCTCAAAAGGCCAGATAGAATTCCATAAGGAAACCGTTAATTCCAGGGGCATTGCCCTTAACCATCCCTTTTAACGCAACTAGGCACTCCTCTCTAGTGAGAACACCTTCACAGGACTTACGTTCGTCTTCCGATAAGCTAAATCCTTTACGAGCCTAGTGGCCCATGGATGCCGGCGCTTATCTCCGGTTTCTGTAGTGTTAAGCGGATG
>JAOBAY020039536.1:0-13966 GCA_025331085.2 Zoanthus sociatus
AGCCCGGCTCGCCTCGTTTGGGGTAACATATTCTTTTTTAATTTCCAACTCAAAGACGAGGCGAGCCAGGCTTATTTGAATAAATACAAAAGAATTTAAAAGTAGTCGCCACTTATGAAAGTGGTCTATATTAATAAGATTACTTATTGCTAAAGGCGTAATGTTAAATTAAATGTTATTAATTGTAATTAACATATCCTAGAGTACAGCAAAGAAAGATCCAGGAATTTGAAACTTGTAACCTGAAATATGTAGCGTGAAATAGAAGATCACCAACTAAACCAATAGTAACAAAGAAGATAAAGACAAAGAGAACAATCATTTGCACAAATAAAGGAAACGTGGTTAGTAAGTCACAAGGTCCTGGGTTGAGCCTCGGCTCTAACGAAATTCGTAATTTCTTTAACTACTGCGGATGTTGAAAGAAAGCCCCTCCAAAGTTACACAGGGGTCAGAGTACTGGACACTGATAAAACACAACAAAAAAAAGATCCAAGAATTGAAACTTGTAACCTGAAATATGTAGCGTGAAATAGCAGATCACCAACTGGTAACAAAGAAGATACAGACAAAGAAATAATCATTTGCACAAGGAAACGTGGTTAGTAAGTCACAAGGTCCTGGGTTGAACCTCGGCTCTAACGAAATTCGTTTGACTTTCGTTTCTGCCGAACCCAACCCAGCTTTTTATATTGATGCATTGGTATATAAAAAATATCATACCGGCCAGTTTCCGTCGTCCTTTTTAAGAGCACTAAGATCGAATATTGCTCCATTTCTATCAGTGGCGAGACACTCAACCTAATAACAAAGTAGATTAGATTGTTTTTAGTAGATACAACAATCAAATAACGATTACAATAAACAAATAATATTAAATATTGATAATATTATAATTATTATATGTGACGCGTGTCACATATGAACTCAGTTTTTAAAATGACCTTGCTCTCCATGAGTGGATAGAGCGCCCGCCTGGTGTTCGGGAGATCATGGGTTCGAAACGTATCGGGGACTCGGATTTTTTCTTTGTCCCATGCTTGTTTCATGTTAAATAACTCACATTTTACATTATTATTATTATCATTATCATTACTATCAATATTATTTTCATTATTATTATCATTATCATTATCGTCATCATCATCATTATAATTATCATTACTATCAATATTATTATCATTATTATTATCATTATCATTATCGGCATCATCATCATTATAATTATCATTATTATTATTATCAGAATCATAATCATTACTATCAATATTATTATTATTATCATAATTATTATCATTATCATTATCGTCAACATCATCATCATCATCATAATTATCATTATTATTATTACCATTATCGGTAAACATCATGTAATCAATATAAAGAGAAAAGGAAGAAAATTGATTAAGAGAAAAATGAATGCAAAATTATTGATGTCTCATGTCCGTTTGACGGAAGAGTAATCCAAATAGACGAGGAGAAGAGGGAAAAGTACGAGGAAGAGACTTTACAAAACTGCTGAGTGTCAGCAGTGTAGTTACAACACCAATCAACACTGGAGCTCTTGGAACGCTAGGCAAAACTGCTGAGTGTCAGCAGTGTAGTTACAACACCAATCAACACTGGAGCTCTTGGAACGCTGAGCAAAAACTTTGAGAATGCAAAGCTCCTACTGCAGTGCTTGCCGTTTAAGGCAATTTGCCATTGCTCATGCAAATTTATTATGAGAAGAACGATAAATGGATCACCGGCTTACGAAAAACTGCTAGCCTCGTCAAATAATAAAAATCAAATGTTCTATTTGTAATTTAATTCATCTTTTCAGAATTAAAAAATTTGCCATTTAACGCAGTTTCGTCAAGAACGTCAAACAGTACTGAAGCATGACCGGCCCCTGCGCAGAAATTTTGCAGGGAGGGTGCGAACAAAGTCTTTTGGGACAAACTCCCCAGACATGACGTCATTTTCTTTGAAAAACCGTTTTGAGCCGTTACGTACAAGCAAAGTAGGTGGCCCATTTCTTTTGAAATAAATACAAAAAACAACCAGCGGCCACTTACTGTTATTGTGACTCCCTCAGCGGTATTTTCATCAATCCATTCCCCTTTGACCGTGTGAAGACGACGTTTCCTGGGGCGGAGAATGCTTACCCAGGATTCCATGGGTTTAGCTTTCCTAGGGTCTAACTCCGAACAATTTTTAACACGAGCAAGTCGTGGCTGCGGTATTACAGGGCAGTCCACATTGATGGCGTTGATATCTTCTAAGAAAGCATGAACACGACCTAGAGCAAACAAAAAAACCTTCTGCTGTTGGTTTATACCGAAATGTAAACTCTAACAGACACATCTTTGATTTTATTTTTTCTGGGGTTGCATACTAATGTTTGATAATCATAAAATGTCAGATTTACACATTAATATTTCGATATGAATATGTTCAAATACGATTTACAGGAATGGTCTAATCTCCTATAAACTTTTAATCCTTTAGCGGCGGACTTCAAAGTGGCCATACAATCGTAGATAAAAGTATGGTACAGTAAATAAACCACAGGACAAGACCTGGGGTTGGTTTACAGTGTTAATCTAGTCTCCTATAATCTTTGAATCTTCTGAACGGGGGCTTGAAAGTGGCAACACAATCGTAGATAAAAGCAGGGTACAGTATATAAACCGCAGGGCATGACCTGGGGTCGATTTACAGTGTTAATCTAGTCTCCTATAGTCTTTCAATGTTTTCGCGGAGACTTGAATGTGGCCATACAACCGTAGATAAAAGGATGGTACAGTATAAACTTGTCAAAACGAGCAGGTGCATCACTCGGTATTGTGCTCTGTACTTGGTCAAAAGAGATAATTATCCTTAGAATATTTTTGCACAATGCTTAATGCAGTCCTGCCTGAGGTCTCTACTGTAAGTACTGCAAAATCCCAGTAAATCAGTTAAATTTTAAAACTATTGGAGATCAAAGTCCATCAACAAAGCCTTTTAAATTTTACAGCAAAATAAAATTATATGACCTTGCAATTTGATTCTGCATTCTGATTGGTTGACTCGCATTCTGTGAAAATGCGTTTTAAGCATTTCCTAAGTTTTCCGAAAATTGTCGGATATTTCGATTATTTCCGCAGACGTTAGCATGGGATACCGGAGGCAAAAACCATAATAAAATACACTAATTATTACATCGCTTGCGCAGCCTGTATGTAAAAATATCATACTTTGGTCTTTTTTGTACGAATCTCGCTGCGTCTGATATTTTCCATACAGACCTTGCACTTGGTTAATAATCTCCCAATATTTACCTATTGAGTTAACATCTCCACAATTTTTCAGTCCAGACCTCACTGACGTTTTGAATAGATAGTGTGGTTTGGTTTGTTCCCACATATCCAGAATGTAATTCCGTATTTTCATGTACCTGCAAGAGCACCACAACATTGTCATTAATACCTTCACTTGATGCATTAAATTTCTTAAACATGTTTTAACAAACGACTATATTGTACTTTTTATAAGAACTCTAGAGCTTCTTGGGACATAACAATATTTTTATTAAAAACAGATCAACAAAACTGTTTTAATAGCTCTTTTTATAAGCTAAGCTAAATGCTTTAGATCAACAGCAAGCCTTCAAGTTTTATCAACAACTGTACTGTGAAAAAACAAGAACATTGACCTCTTTCAATTATCCACGACCACGTTGTCAGCGGGCAAACATTAATGCCCATTTTAGTGGCAGTAAAATTTCCATGCAACTGCTGTATATACTGTTGAGTCACTGGCCACATGCCAAAAGCAGTAGGATCTAGCGATTGTAAGTGCTTATCGCTTCCACGCATATGTAGTCTATACTTGTGAGATCCCTTTCCAGCCACATCCCACAAGCATTAGAATCTTGCAATGAAAAGTTTACTTAATATACCACACTAGTGTAGCCAGGCCTGCCTGATCTACCAAACGCGTGTGGCATGCGAACTGTCAAAGGAAAATCGAACGCTAAAACTAATTTTATTTTTGTTGAAATCTGTTGGTATAATAAATCAACTCTAAGATTTTTATAAGTCAAATTACATTAAAAAAATCAAATGTAGAAACACAGAAAAGTTACTACAAGAGGTTCAATACCGTGGTCGCTATTTAGATTGTCAGCGGTATTCAAATGATATGACGTAATTACCATAATAGGAGTTCAAATATGGCTGCACAAAAAAAAAAAACAGAACAAGCAATCGATGGTAACAATTTTTTTTTTGGAATCAATGTAGAAGCAAAAAGGCAAACATTAAATTGTTTTTTTCTTTTTCTTTATTTTTTCTGGTATCATAAGCTACAGCTAACCGCTGACATCAAAATTTAATATTGAGCCGCCGATAAAATTTTGTAGATTTGTTAAAAAAACCGACAATTTTTACGGCTATCACTTAAAAAAACTAACATAGCTGTTTTATTCCTAAACTTTCATGAAATATTCAAAGGATAGAAAGTCATAGTTAGGATTCCGTTCTCCTTTAAGTTCAATTCAAACAGGTTCCAGCTCCCAATTCCAGCTGATAATAGCTCGCAATAAAATGGGAACAAGATCTTACAATCTCACTTATTTTCTTCTTAAATCTTTTCTAATGCTTAACTAACACAGGCTCAAATGCAAAGCAAAATGAGGTATGTAGCACTTTGCTTAAAGTCAGTTGTGTCTCCATACCTTTCTGGTGTTTTCAGCGAGCGACCCATAAAAAATTCATTGTTTGCAATTTTTTCTTCTTCCAGAATGGTGTCACGCTGTATGATGATATTTTCTGCTGTGTCCACATCCGTATCTGAAACAGGTTGGAATCGCTCGTTGGTAGGTAGTACAGCAGCAGCTGTAACTTCAGTCTTTGTCCTGGGCTCTTGCATTAATTCAAGATCCTCACTCCTTGAATGAATAGATGACTGGCCATTTTGTAGAGAGTTCTCCTTCACATTGGTGGCACATTCCTCTACATTTGATAATGCAGGGTTTCTCTCGCTCAACACTACAGGTTTTTCTTCATCGCAGCATTCAACACTACATTCACTGTCACAGGTTTTATCTGTTGTTTTCATGGTTTCTTTGTTGTTCTTTTCAGTGTAACGAGGACGATTTTCCATTTCACCATTCGAGGCACATACTGGTTCTCGTCTGGTATCAAGCAATTTGTCATTTTCATCTGTATTGAAATGTGGCTTTATAACAGCTGGGGTCTGTGATACCACTTCCTGTTCGTTTTCAACATTACCTAAAATCAGAGACATCAGAATTTGAATGAACTCAGTTCAGAATGATTAAATGTTTTTATGACAAAACATTGAATTTGATCAATGAAACGGACAACTTTTAACGCAACCAAATACTTGTCTTCTAAAATAATTGTAGTTTTAGTAGGCAAATATTTTTTGAGTATCATTAGTTTGGAAAACGCACAAAAAAATTGTTAATTTGACAATTAAGTTCAATTGTTAATTGAACAAGAGTTTTAATGAGAAAAAGAGAGTAAGTATTTATATATTAAATATTCTCTGTAAACACCACAGTAAGCAACATTTTTCACCTAAACCCGTATGTTGTATTCAGTTCATGTAGCATTTAAAACTTTTAACTTTAACGTCTAGAATTTTGGATGCTCTTTCAACTTTTGTAAATAATAGTTTTACCAGCGAAGCGGGTTTTATCAGAGTTGCCCCTATTTACTGGATGTAAAATTCAAGGAGATTTCAATGACTTTCCAGGGTCTTTCTATCAAATGAAACTTGGTTGAATCCTGACAATGAAAAACAAACAAAAATGACAGAGCGTTTTAGCAGATTTGCTTTTGGCCAGTTCTGTTTTAGACCGTTGCCACAACATTTAAATTTTTTAATTTTATGAAATTTAGAGAGATTTTTGCCCATTCCACAAATTCAAGGACCACAACCCCAGTTCAAGGAAGTGATAGCATCTTTTTATGCATCTTATCAAGAAATTGTCTCAATGCTTTCATTCTGAGTCGTAAGATTCTGGTTACTGAGACTCTATGGACGGATACCGAACGTTCTTTCCGTTAAGAAATAAACGAAAAAACGTTCGGTATGTTTTCACATTCTAGGTCAATTTTTTTTTTTCTATTTATATCTATTTATTATATTTATCATGTTCAGAAATGTTAGAATTTACATGTTGCAATATGACGTATTTTTATTCAGGCTGCGAGCTTTTTAAAACAAAGAAGGTCAACTTTAAAGGAAATCGCCTTTACTGCATGAATGAACATATGTGAAAAGCTACACATGTGTTTCTTTACGAAGAAACTGAAAATTCACATGTTTTTATTTATATTATCTATATAGTATAGTAATTAAAATAATGAAACATAAATATCTTAAAGCCAAATTGTAGATTTGGTAAATTATCATAGGTTGAAACTCTTCGTTGTACCTGTCGATTCAGGCGTTTTATTCTTTGGGCAAGGTTCAGTAACTGACACTTCACTGCTAAAGTCTTCTTCATTGCTACTGCTACTGTCAGAATGCTGACAATTCTTCAAGAGAAACAAATGTTGAAGCTGTAGCTTCAGTTCAAAATGTAGATTGCAGTAACTTGTTCCAATTTAATGAGTAAAGATTCAGTACTAAATAATCACGCATCACAGTATAAGAGTGTTAGCTACATGTAGTTCTGACATACAGCCCATACTAACCCTAAATATTTTTACATCCTACTGAGCAGATTAAGGGTGTGTTCGTTTGGGCAGATTCTGTAATAGGAACTAATGGATTTTTTGGAAGAACAGTTCGTTTGGGAACTATTTTGATTCCAGATTACTTGGAATACTCTTCTGCTCATTCTGCCCCTGATATCAGAATAGCCGGAATAATCCGAAATAGTGATGCCACACACAGTAACCTCAAAGGCAACAGCAACAACCACATTGGCAGACAACCGGCTCGACAGCAAAGAAAACGCCGAACCAGCTGTGCTGCCTACTCCAGAGCTACAGAAATCCATTGACCCGAAGTGAAAATTACCGTGCACATTTAAGAATACATGGATTACTTGGAATTATAAATGTTCGTTTTGTAATTATAATCCAGATTATTACAAAATGTATTCCTATTTCCGAATAGACCCAAACGAATGCACCCTAAGGTTTTAAGACTAAACACGGCAAACACCAACCCAACAACGATCAGATGTTAGCCGATTGAAAATGTTGATTCGTTTGTATAAATCTACCTTGGGAGTATAGTCAGCAGGACTGGAGGTACAGACGAAGAAGTAAAGCCAAGAATACAGAAAGCACGTAACACATTCCAAATGATGAAGAATGTATGGAAATTGAGAACTTAAGACTTCAAACTTAGCAACGACTCTTCAATTCTAATGTAAGATCAGTTCTACTCTATGGCTCGGACACATGGAGAACAAATAAACGCTCCATAACCAAAGTTCAGACATTCAACAACAAATGTCTAAGGTGGATACTTGGCATCCAGTGGGTTGACAAAGTTATCAACGTAGAATTGTGGAGAAGATCAAAACAAGAGCCTGTGAGTGACATCATATGAAAAAGGAAATGGCGTTGGATAGGACGCACCCTCAGAAAACCAACAATGGATATAACAAGACCTGCCCTGAGCTGGAAACCAGCGGGGAAAAGAAGGAGGAGAAGAATAAAAACCACATGGCCAAGGTGAGTAGAGGATGAAGCTAAAAAAGCTGCCAAGTTTTGGCCTCAGATCACCAGGATGCTTAAGAACAGGTTGCATTTGAGGACTTTCGTTGACGGCCCATGCTCATCATTGAGCTATCTGCTTAAGTGCAAGTACTGATCATATTTGTGAAGCATAGCAAAAAGAGAGTCTTCTGGTAGCAATTCCGTCGTGAATTACCAATAATCATTCAAGATTCTGTAATCGATAGAACAAGTGGCCATTTTTTTTCTATTTGTAAGAGTAGGTTCAGACGTAAAGAATGACAGACAGGTTTCGACATCTGGACATGATTATTAATTTTGACAATGGAAGTCAACGCAAATTCGACTGATCTCAATTACTTTGGAACACCAAGACATATTCGCTTCTGTATGATATCATCTGCTTTCCCTATGATGAATGTAAACACTCTTTCAATAGTAGAAATTAAAAAAGCTTATCTATATACACAAAAGAATTATTCATCTATAGACCTTTTCACCACACAATCTGTCTGTGCTGAAATTTAAGATCTTACTGGAAAAATGAGTGTAAACACTTCTATTGTCTAAATATTATCTGATCATCCATGAGTCTGAGGAGTGCTTAATCTGAGAAGTTTTATTAGGGACCCTATGCAACGAGACCGGAAACGCGAAAAACGACGGCTCAGAAAAATCACATTTCTTGTTCACTCTGTGTGAACAAGAAATGATTAAATGTTTCTCCATGAAGCTAAACAAATACTGAGAAAGTTTTTACTGTTACGTCCTCGTAGTCCTAACCACTCTAAAAAGGTCTTTTCAAGTTTCAATTTTAGATGAAACTACGTGCATGTCCCGAGATCGAGATTATTCCAGCGTGCAGTTATTGTTCACTGTTGTTCATTGCCGTCGTGGGCAACGGAGTGGTTGTCCTCGTTCCCTAAGATCCCTGTCATAACGGATTATGATGTGGCAAGCGTCTCTTTTATTACCTAAATCCCAGTGCACCGTTGTAAGTATTTTAAAATTTGCTTTATCTAGACGATGTTGATTTACGATTCCAATTTATGTGTTGCTGACTACGTTGAGATGTATAAAATACAAATTTTATCTCCTAACTTTTGCACGTCTGAGCCTATTTTTTTTTAAATGAGTATAAACTTTTGTGTCAGCTGCAATGCAGGTTTCGCTTAATTAGCATAGTATACAAGCATTAAGTTCTACGAGAGATAAAGTATATCAACAAACCTCTTCATTTTCTTGCAATGCAGATTTCACAAGTTTTGAGTAAATTTCATCTGGTGCCAAAATCTGACCTAAAATTGCATAGTGAATTGTTTATCAGCAATCCACTAATCCACTTGTGACTTCTTTGTCAGTAATTCAGTAATCCACTAAAGACTTCTTAGTTAGTAATCCACTAGAAACTCGTTTGTCAGTAATGCACTAATCCACTAGTGACTTGTTTGTCAGTAATCCACTACTGACTTGTTTGTCAGTAATCCACTAATTAACAACCTGTTAAAAGCTACAACACAGATATGAAGTGGTGCGTTTGCAGATCTTTATAGTACTGTAACTGCAACAAGGGGCTCGCTTAGGATTCTACAAAATAAATACTAAACCATCTGATTATTTACAATATGGAACAACCAGGTCCAATTCACCTCACGTTTTGGTTAAAATAATTTGGGTCGCAGTAATTATAAACGTGTTTTGTTTCTTCTCATTTAATCGTGCAGAAATTAGGTAATGTACTTAAAATTACACCGTCTGCCTAGACTGGCTTGCTATTTGCAGGTGGTTTCATCGTAAGTAACTTTTTGGAAAACTTAATAAACTTGAAACTTGAACTTGAACTGCGTAGTACGTGTGTTTTTATCGATCTACAAACTTGTGTGTTTTCATAGCGCTATGAAGCATGAAAATAACATTGAGCATTGTGGTTGGCAGCCTCGAAGATAATTGTTAGAATTTACAATTTCATGAAAAAAATTAAAGTATAGATTTATATAAGCGCTTCCTAATCCATCTTTCTCGTTGTAAAAACGGAAAATAATATTTAAGGAAATAAAAACATGTTCTCCGTGCCTCCAAAGTCTGGTAAAAACTTCGGCAAAGTTTGTGAGAATTCTGGAATACGTGAAAAACCTCGATTACGAATCGGGTTTTCACCGATCTGCTCTCAAATTCTACTAAATGCTGTCGGTTTTCACCAGGCTATGTAGGCATGAACAACATGTTTTATTTGTTAAATGATGACATGGCAGTAAAGGTATACTAACGGCAATTTCAAGAAAACAAAAATATTAAATAAAGTAATCCTTACTTTTATTACGGCACAAAATGAATAGCTTTAGTTTTAAACTCATTCATGTATTTGCGTCAACTTTTGTGTCGACCTTGACTGTTTGAAAAACAAAACTTATTATATTATTAGTTTTAAATTAGCTGTTTACAAAGGAAAGATCTTTCAGTTCTAGTACCGTGAGAAAACCTAGTTTTCAGACTAATTTGGATGAAATTTTTAAGAACCTTTCAGCTGTAGGACCGTGAGAAAACTTAGTTTTCAGACTAACTTTTAAATGGAGTTTTGAGAACCTTTTTGAATTTAGTCTTCTCGCAAAGAAACAGACGAAACAACTAAGAGTAGTCTTAGTTCAATAACAACCGTGACTTCTTGTTCACTAATTGCATACAATGATTTCTGTATTTTACCTTAAAGAATTTCAAATACTCACAGTTTACTAGTTCGCTAAACTAGGAAATGTTGTAGAATGTTTTTTAAAAATCGAGATAGAGAACAAACACAGAATTTAAGTAATTATTTTTAAGTAACGCAATAGCCTTTATTTTTCGAGTTTGTGAGCCGCTGAATTATTGTGGTTCTGTTACAGAAAAAGTTCATTAAGCCTGTCTAGTCAGCTAATTATTAGAGACCGATACGATGAGAGAATTGATTATAATATCTAAAAACAGTCAGAAAAAGTGTACAAAAAGTGTAGTTTTTAGTTAGTTCTAGAGAGAGGAAGAAGACAGAAGGAATAAAACGTACTGTATGTACACAAAAGAAATCTAATTGCTGCCTCACTGACTTATAATACTATTTGTTCTTTTGAGTTTTTACATCAAATTTCACGATTACTAACACTCTTTTCCATGAATTTTAACTCAATCTTCCCCGAGCTATCGAAAGAGAGCTTAAGCACCTGGCGCTCTTGCTGTCACGGAGGCCAACAGGAACTAAACTGTCAGCAGATGTCGCGTAGCTGAAGACGTCATGCAACCGTGGTGATTATCACGGAGGACTATAATCGGCTTTTTGCTTTCGTGTTGGTCAGTCGGAACTGGGAGGTACTTTCATCAATGTTATGGCTTCAAGCACTGAACAAATTGTCAATAAATCTTTTTATGTAAATAATTATTACTTACAATTACTTTAACACTGACTTTTGCTCCAGGTTCTTGCCGCACGCGTAACCAATTTTATAATCGTTTTGTTTACGATTGAGCTCTTCAAAGTTAGTTTTCACGCTTTTTAATTACCCTGCGTACGTCTGCGGTGGTATCGCGCGCGCTGCTTAAGTTAAAAAATGGTGCCAAAAACGCCGTTCTTGATCCAGTCTACTCTCGGAAAATTGACCTCCGTCGTGAAGAAATGTTTTGGTGGTTAAGCTCTCTATTATTTCATCTTTGATAAATAAATAAAAATTATTTTGGAATCTAGCAATTTAACGCAAGCAAACAGTATTTCTCATTGCTTTTGTACGATTCCATCATTCCTTGATACCCTGGTCCGTGTACACTGGGGATAAATTACTATGGCGCATTATAGTCGGTGTATAAAGTTACGTTAAATTTTTCTCTTCTGCTGGGTTTTGCACGATAAAACTACAACCTTTGGGAGCCGCACAAGAGAATGATAAGGTATATTTTGTCGTGTATAGGTCAACATTCCCCTCTCCCGCTCTTTGAAGTAAGCTAGACGCACAAAATGCGAGTAATCGGGCTTTTCTTTAGGTATTAATTCGAACACAAATTAAATTTCAAAATGAAAATATGAAAATTCCTTGAAAGAAAAAAAATATGCGAGATTCACAAAGTATTTTTACTCTTAGACCTTAACCTGGAAACGGAAACTCTAGATCAACACTGCACGATACTCCTTGAGCCTCTCTATGCTTCTTTCAGTGAGATAGTTGGCTTTGCCAAAAGTAAACATCAGGACTGGATCGATGAGAACAACACCAATCCTCTCAAAGAAAAACATGCAGTTTACCAGCAGGTCCTCCAAAACGAGACCCCTGCAACCCGACAACAGCAAGATATTCCTGCCAAAGGGAGCTGAAAATCAGTGATGGCTGGATAAAGCCCGCGAAGTTGAGGGTCTTGCGGAGAGGCATGACCTTAAAGGCTTCTTTAAGGCAGTGAAACTGATCTCAAAAAGACACTCGTCAGGTCTTACCCCTATTGACGACTCCGTGGTCAAAAGACAAACTGAAAAAGATCGCATAATAGGCCTTTTGCAACAAATGATCACATGGTACAAGTAATGATATTCTGGATAGCAAAGGAATGTGACAGACTCCACTGGGAAATGTAAAACAATGAAAACTCACACTTTTCTAGTTGATTGTGCTTTGTCTTAGAGCCTGTCACATCCCTTTGCCATCCAGCATATCATTACTTGTACCATGTGATCATTTGCTGCATAAATTAAGGCCTATTGCACGCTGGCAGATTGAAGTCATAATAGATCATTATACTTTTGCAATGTTAGAAATGGATGCTGCACCAGTTTTTCTACAGAAACAGCTTAATAAATCGATAAGTTGTACACCGTAGTGAAGAATTTTGGAACTAACGTTTCGGACGTCGGAGTTAATGCATGTGAGATGAATAAAGAGGTGGTTATATGATGCAAAGCGAGATAACGCAGTAAGATAGGTATATAAGAAACAAATGGAAATGTCATGAGAAAAAGTATGCTAATGTTTGGATCCTAAAGAACCCATTTAAAATCAAATACAGCTCATACTTAACAGGGAATGATTATTTTTGAAAAATCTAAATGACTTTAGGAGGTCATTACACAATGAATATTTTTTAGTCCATGTATACATCGAGTACCATTTTTTGTGGTTAATTTTTGGTCTTAAAGGGTCGACTTATACGCGGCAAAATATGTTTATAAGTTTAGCTGACAAATCTATGTCCTAGATGGAGGTTAAACTTTCAGTTCTCGGAGTAGCAGGCGATTAGTTGAGGGGCTAGTAACCATCAACTGAGATTCGAGTAAGCTTGCAATTTTTAATCTGCTTGAGACTATTCGAACTCAACAGACTGTCAAAATTTCAAGTATTTTTCATGTGAGCACGAAAAAGCTCTATAAATTAGATAAAAAATAATTCAAGATTACTTACATTTTCAGCATCATGTTGAATACCCACATCTAAATGTTCCATTTCATCATCTCGGAATTTTTGAATAACCTGCAAGTAAGGTCCTTCTTAACTAAAGATAAAGTATGAAAATTACAGCAACCTAGAAAAATGTGAAGATTAGATAGAAATAATAAATAAAACCATTATGTCTTGACTCAAGTTAGATACGAAACTCTTATACATCCAAATATTTCTTACAAGAATCTGTTCAGGGTTGTCGCTAAGAAAATTGTAGGCCAATTGGTATTTCACTTGAGCCGGTACTGAAAGCCGCGCTACCAAGCTTTGTGTTTCCAAGATGGAGAGCATAGGAAACAGAAAGAAGACACAGGATAAACTATCGCTCAAAAGAAAATCTATTTTAAGTACTTCACTCATTATACTGTCACAGGTAATCAACGTGGTTAGGAATTTATTCAAACCTTTTCATTGAGACTATAAGTTTCGGTATCGAATGATTGTACGTACGTCACCTAAAAACGGTTCATTGCCATTTTCCGAGTAATGCATGGCCAAATCCAGAAGGAAATCACTTCTTTCTCAGTCAACAAATTTCGCCATCAGCCAGCGCTTAGCGACAACCCTGTCTATTACATATGAAAACCCTAAATATACAATGCATATCCAAATGTTCTATACTCTTAAATGTCACTAACTGTATGAAAACCATCTGAAACCATACTGCACATTCCAATGTTCGATACTTTAATTGCAACACATGAAAACCCTACTTACATAATATACAGTACATTTAGATGTTCTATACTCTCAACTGTTAAATATGACATCCCACATACACAATGTATATTTATGATTAATTAGTACTCTTGGGTGCTTAATATAAGG
>JAOBAY020039553.1:0-13964 GCA_025331085.2 Zoanthus sociatus
TTTGACCGATTAGTAGGTTTATACTAAAACAATTAGACCTCTCGGCCTCATGGACAACGAGTTTGAATAGCCCATTCAGCCTACGGCCTCACGGGCTATTGACTCGCAGTCAATTCGTCCTCGAGGTCTAATTGTTAAATAGTAACGTCGCATGCCACATGAGTTAACGTACTGATCGGCCTATTGTGTGCATTATCTAGTTGGATTTCAAAGTATATGTACTCTCTGCCTGGCGACCTTTCGAAAATTGCAGTTGCTTTTCAAAGTCATAGATTGTTCGGGATGATCGCAGCGATTTATCGTTAAAAATTGTAAGCTGAAACTTTATGTTTCCACTTTTCCGCTTTTTTGTTTCTTTACATCTAGATCTGGAGAAGCCGCTTAGACAACACAGAATGTTTTGCACCTCGGATCTGAAGTTGCAACTGTAAAAAGCAAATATGAGCGGATTGGCCACGGCGCTTGTACAGGAAGCTATAAGGGAGATATCGTCTAACAAGTCCATCATGATAAGTGCGTTAGCTTCTTCCTCCATTGTGCTATGGAGTAGATAGTAAATACTGTACATCCCAACGTTGTACGAGCGGAGCAAGTGAATCACCAAAAATGGTCCCCAACTAAACAGGTACACCAGCACAACAAGAATCAGCATCTTTATGACCTTTAGTTTAGAACGAGCAATAGTTCCGTTAATCATGTGGTTCCGTGATCGCCTCCACAACAGCTTGATCACCAAACCATAAGAGGTTACAATTGTCAACAGAGGAAGGACAAACGCAAACAAAAAGTACAAAGTGGAGAATAGTTCCAAGTAAAATCCTCTAGAAAAGTAACATTGCCGATATTGATCCTTTTCCTCTTCATGCAATTCCATGCTCCAGTTCTGGTAATATTTGGGGAGTTGTTCAGCCAAAGGATCTCCGTAGCGTCTACTTGTTGTAATTGTTAGCGACATCAACATGGAATAGAGCCAGGATATGAAAATGACTTTCGCACTATGTCTCCAAGTCAACAGCCTAGCTCTGAATGGATGGCAGATATTTAAATATCTATCCACGGCAACACCAGCGAGAAGAGTGAATGTGATAGCCAGAGAGCTAAAGTCTATAAAGCATAGGAGTTTGCAGCTCCAGTCGTTTCAAAGGCTATTTCCACTAATATCCATTACTATAGCCACAAAAATGCAACGTAAGAAAAGATCCACAAGTGCCAAATGGAAGATGTGAAAATTGGAAAAGCTTTTTTTAAACCGTCGTCTTCTTGCCATCACCAAACAGATGATAATGTTGCTCAAGATGCCAATGGCGGGAACTATGAAAGAAGCAACATAAACTCCTAATGGCTGTTCATCGCCATCACCTAGACACCAGGATAAATACCGATTGTCGGGAATAAAGAAAGTATCGTTTACTATAACAGATGAGACGAGGCTACCATTAGAACTTTCCTCGCATAAAACTGAAGTTCCATAGAAATCTAAAACCTCCCACGACTGCCCAAGACTATCACCATCGAAAAAATCTGTGGCATTGATGTAGCCACGGTTATCTTCGGCTTCAAAATCCGAAGAGATATCTTCATACTTTGCCTTCATAGTAAACCAAAGATTTCTGTAAAGCTAATCTTTGCAAACACTTGCTGTTTTAAAAATGATACTTTGTTTTGCTACCGCTAGCTTAGCGGTTAAAATAGTCGTTCGGTGATGTTATCCGAAATAAATATCCGATCAGTTGCGTTATCGGCAAACAATTATTACCTCTCGCTTAAGACAGGTTTCATTGAAGGCGATCGGAAGAGACAATATTTGAAATTTTTAAAATTGAAATGGCACAATAGACACTTCTTCAATATTAGTTAAATTAGCATCTAAGTACAAAAACTACCCGCGATTGAAACGTTGTTTCCGACAATTAATGTCAATCAATGTTGTTATTTTTTTCGACTAATGTATCTTTTCAATTACAAATCCAAACATCCAATTCAATATTATAAATTTCTAATTAAACTGCTTTTTCTTTGAAATGTGTCTACAAACGAGATTTCATAATGCTTCCGCTGAAAAGACTGTTTTCATATTATTAGCGTTTTACTATGATTTTTCCGTTCGAATAGATTTTAACGTTTTCCACCGATGCTCATACAGATTGTGCTGTACATATAATGCAGTTTCGTGTAGGTACAAATAAAATGCTACTTGCGAGAAGACAAGGTAAATGATGCATATTTTAAAACTTGAAAATCTATCAAGTTTGAATAGTGCCTTAAATACTAACACCTCTGCGGGCCACCACTATTTGACTTTTTCAATTAACAAATCATCCCGGGATATAATGGCAAACAATTTTGGCTCGTATGAATTTGCCCCGCGGCACGATATTTATTTGGACTAGCTGTATTTTTGAGACATTTTTCAACAATTAACTACTCTGATATTTGCAAAAACCTATTGCTTTTATACTAAATACATATTTTTTCAACTGAATGCAAAAGCAATTCTTTCCAAAAATAACAGTAAAATTAACAGAAATTATACTTTGTCATGCAACCATCCTTCTTTAAAATTGATTATCATAAGTTAAATTGCCAGTTGCTTTTTCCATTTTAGCTGATTACCATGCAATGACAATATGCAAGAAATTCGCAGTAATTAAAGAACAAGTTTTTTGCCATCAAAACCAATGGTAAAAGATAAAGGCGAGTTTTAATCTAGCAAAATCTTTTAAAATCAATAAATGAATTGAACAATAAATGATTCTCACAACATACAGCTGAAGCATATTCTAACACCAAATTGTTGTAAAGAACTTTACACTTTTAGCACTAGTTGCGTAAAGCACATATTTTTTTAAAAAAAAAGTTTTTGATTTTCAAAATGAATTCAAAATGACTTTAGAATCTGTTCATAATTCCTCTCAAATGCAAACTTATTTTGTCATGATTTATTTCCAACAGCACAATCTAGGACACGACGCGGTACCATAATTTAGCGTTTACTTAAAGCTGCCGACCATTTTCGTTATCTAAACACTTTCTGCTGCTCGGTGATTCGCTGTGAGACTGTTGTGTGTCCCTTCTGATGTTTTGCATGCAGTTCGCAGCGAATCGCCAAAAGGAAGTGAACGAAACATTGCCGTGTATTCATTATGGTACAGCGAATACCATCTGGCGACCGACCGATACATCTACCAGCTGTGTTTCCAAGTAAAGGAAAAAGAGAAATTTACGCTTAGCAAAAACATCTGCAAAATCTTGTCTTTTTTTATTTCGCGTGAATATGAGAAGCAGTTTTGTAAATAGAATTTTACTTCTTGATATAAACGTAAAGAAATGGTGCACACAAAAATTTATATATAAAGTAATTATATTAAAGGCTAGATACTTCTCTACTAAATCACAATTTTATTTCGCAGGTTAATCAGTAAAAACGATTTTTAGATGCTTACAAATAGCAGTTGCAGTTTGAGATAATTAAAATATAAGTTATTTTGAAATTTATTTGATCTAAATAGAAAATCTAAACTAACAAATCAAGCACAAAACTTCAAAAACGAAGTTGAAAATGAAATCAGAAATTCTGTTTACCAACTGCTGCCCTTCACAATATGTATTACCAATTCGATGCTGTAGTTTTACGTTTGCGGCTAGAAAGCCGACAAGATTACTAGCACCCTCTCTTTTAAAATTCTACTCGTTCATTATTCGAAGGAGGTGAGTGCATTTTGGAACGTATTAAAAACAAGCACTTAACAGGAGCTAAAAGCTATATTTTAACGATTCTATTTCGGCATATTCTGCTTTACTTAATAAGTTGTGTACACAACGACGAAAATTGTTTTATAAAGTTTACAAAGTCTTTCATACAGAATCGCGGTTACAAATGACACGCAATCACAGCATTCATTGCCACCTTTAAATGGGAAAAGCTCTTAACAGCTGCACCTTCATAATCCTAGTCCACAGGCATCCCAAGCTGTTTTAGTTAGTTTAGAATTTAGTAACTACATTTTCACCTACAAGTGTTATAAATTTAGTGAAAATTTCAACAGCTGCAGCTTCATAATCCTAGTCCACAGGCATCCCAAGCTGGTAGTTAGTCAAGAATTTACTAATTACATTTTCACTATACAAAGTTTTATAAATTTAGTCAAAATTTCAACAACAAAACTACTGGAAATAAAGTTCGCCTACCATACGTTCACTTTGTATTTGTCTCTTCTGTGTGTAATTTGGGCGCGAATGGAGGTCTTTTAAGGGATTTTTTGCGATGCTGTTTTACTCTCTAAACGAAGCGAGTGTCGTCCGAGTGTTTTGAACCCTTCCGGCCCACCCTAAACACAATATTTCCCGTACTACAGGTGGAATCGACTGGAAAATGAATAAATGCCCTAAACACCCATTGCCATTTCGAAGCCAATCGGTTCACCAAACACCACTCAAAAGTACGATTTTCCATTATTTCTGTTTTCAAACGAGCCGCGCTGGCGATTGGCGAATAATCAACGGTCATAGTAACTGCCCCTCAGCAAAATCCAACCCCGCCAGAGTACCAAGGTGAGAAAATTCGCGAGCGGCAAAACTGTATACGCTCAAGAGACAAACACAAGGTAAATTTCATTTCCAATATTTTCATTGTTGACATTTTGAATAAATTAATAAGACTAGTGACAGCCTGAGTGACAAGCTGTCACTTTAAAAGCATAGTTTTGTTTTAGTTTCCTTTCAGACTCACTCCTCTCGCTTACTTTTCATTACTGCTTGTACTTGATTTCAAAATTTT
The DNA here is from genome assembly GCA_025331085.2 of Zoanthus sociatus. NCBI lineage: Eukaryota > Metazoa > Cnidaria > Anthozoa > Zoantharia > Zoanthidae > Zoanthus > Zoanthus sociatus. Next base: position 4,778 of record JAOBAY020039553.1, read on the forward strand.
AACGGTTTACACTTTTGATAATGAATTTTGGAATATACGAAACCTCAAGTTGATATGATTAAAACGAAAATGTTTATTACCGCTGCCTATATTGTTTTTAAGTCTAACTTTGTATGGGAAAATTTTATCAAATATTAGGCTAACTACCGGCTTAGGATGCCTGTCCATATTCCGGCTTGTAAAAGTTCTGCACCGAAATTGCGGAGGTCCTGGGTTCGAATGCCGCTGATGGCTGAATTTAATTTTGTTTTGCCTTTCTCTTTTGCAGTTACTAGTGTTACGTTTATAACTACAACGAATCGTGGAAATTGGTGAAGCTGTCTCACCCAGCAGGTGTCCCACTGTTTGGCAGGGTGGGCCTGGTCGTTGTCCAGATACTGCCAAAATGAAATGGAGCAGACATATGAACATTGTCTTAATGGAGGGCTAAAGACCAGTGAGAGAATGCATGCTGTCTGGAAGGAAAGAGGTCTACCAAAGATAACAAAGCAGAGACTACCGCCTAACCGGTATGTGATCAAGCTAATGTGTAAATACGTACGTAATTGTATGTAGCTCAAACAGAAAATTTAAAGGATAGTAACTCATACCTAGGAAGTAGGATTGTCGGAAAGCCATCTCGAGCAGCGGCAGAACAGGTGCACAGAACTCACGCACTGATTTCACTTGCTCTAAAATTTAATTAGCAATCAATGTAAGAAAAAAACAAAAACATTCATTTCCAATATTTTCTGCATAACTTAATCTATTGAAGGTAGGTAAGATGTGGAATTTGGCCAACTCAATTCTGAAGATGTTTCGAGAGGGCAAACATTCAAGACATCAACTAAACTAAACATTCAACCTCTGGTTGTATAAACTGCATTACTGCACCGCAGTTTTCCCTTTCGTAAACCGTCGTTGCCATTTGAAACAGTTGATACCATACTACAAAACAATCGATACCATACGACAAAACCATACTACGAAACAGTCGATGCCATTTGAAACAGTCGATACCATACCATATAACAGTAGATGCCATCGACTGTCACTGATGACATCCACTGTTTTGTAGTATGGCATCAACTAATTCAAATAGCATCGACTGTTTTGTAGTATGGCATCAACTGCTTCAAATAGCATCGACTGTTTTGTAGTATGGCATTGACTGTTTCAAATAGCATCGACTGTTTTGTAGTATGGCATCAACTGCTTCAAATAGCATCGACTGTTTTGTAGTATGGCATCAACTGCTTCAAATAGCATCGACTGTTTTGTAGTTTGGCATTGTCTGTTTCAAATAGCATCGACTGTTTTGTAGTATGGCATCGACTGTTTCAAATGGCAATGACAGTTTACGAAGGGAAAACTGCTACTGCCCCAGTAGTAATTCCCGGAATGAGACAAGCCTAACTTTCCCCAAACTGTTGAACTTTACCCCATCTATGATCCATATCCTACTTGTGCCAGGCATTTTAACTCCTTACCTTGAATTTTCGTTCGAAGTTCTTCATTCATGAGATTACAGCTGCAAGAACATAAAAAGAGGTTTGTAAATGAACCTCAACTTTTCTCATTGGTGAAAATTTTAGCTTACAAGCAGTAAAATGATGATTTCCCCTCGAAATCCAGTGTTTTCCATAATTATTTTATTTTGTGTTCCATTGATAGTTATAATACCAAATATAATTGAGATTTATGGAATTCTTAATCAGATTGACCTGCTCTAAGAAAAATAAAACAGTGTTTGTCGAAGAAGACAAAATATTCAACCACCTTGAATTTGTTTATTACAATTTTTGATAACATCACTAATCTTTACATATTATATAATGTGAAATTTTATTAAAAGCAAGTCTCAAAGTTTGAATATTTTTAGGTAGCCAAATGAAAATTTCAAACGCTCTCATAGCAGTGGTCGTTCTACTTGGTTCAAGACTTTTGTAGGTTATAATAGCCAAATTTGTGGAAATCCTGCACCTTCATGTAGCATTAGAAGTACAAAGATTTCTTACCAATTTGCTCCAAGAAGTTGTAAGTTTCTCAGCTTTAAAACAGTTGCAGGAATCGCCTTCAAAGCAGTATTACCGTCTACCAAAAGTGATTGCAAACTTTTTAGATCATCTAGATCTGAAAACAACAAGAAACGATTGAACAATTTTAGAAATCATGCAGTTATATATGAACAAATATTTGGCCGAGTCAAACAATTAACAAAAACTTCTGATGCCAAAAGCCAGCCCTGAATCAACAAGTGAAGCAATTCAACATCAAATAATCATAAATATACTAATTACTACACCGTGGTGGAAGTAAATCTTGAATGTTTACTGACGTTTCAGACTGTATTTCTTTGTCAGAGTGAGTGCATGGGAGATAAACAGAGCTCTAGATGATTATATATTGCTGATGTAAATTAACACAAACATTACCATGCACACATCAGAAATTAGTCAAAGATACCATCAATTATATGTTTTAATGGCAATCTTCCTCAGACTGCAAGTAATCTTATCCACACCACTCCCAGAACCTCTCGTATGTGTTTCTTGTCAATAAGATTCACAAAGCCAACAATCCAGGCCACCCTATTGGATGTTCTTCTTGCAGTTGTACTACTGAGCTTACTTCCAGATATCTTAATTCCGTTATGTTACCTATATTGTACAAGGATCAAATTGATTCCTTAATTCATACTGTCCACTTATTCAACAAAACTACTAATAGGGAGTTTGGCCTTAAAAAGTGTGGTTTCCTAGCCTTGAAACGTGGAAAGGTTGACAAATGTGATGGAGTAACTCTTCCTGATGGACAGATAATGAGAAAAATGGGTAGAGGTACCTTGGCATTGCTGAGCTGGATAGTGTGAAAGAACAAGAAACGAAAGAGCAGTTCATAAAGGAGTACAAAAGGAGACTCAAATTTGTACTTAAGTCTAAATTGATTGGTAAAAACAAAATTAAGGAGATTAACATTTGGTCAGTGGACGTATTGATGTACAGAGCTGGTATTATTAAGTGGACAGAGAGCGAGTTAAAAGATCTGGACCAGAAAACTCAAAAGATGATGACTCTGCATAGTGTTTTTCATCCTAAAAGTGATGTTGACTGACTGTGTTTAGGAAGAGATTAGGGAGGAAGAGGTCTGATTAGTTGTGAGAAGAATGCTGAATATGAAGTTTTAGTGGAAGGTGTGAGAGTAATGAGAGGTGGTATGATCATGTGCCTGAATCTGCTGTATAAAATCATAGGGTGAAGTTGTTATGGGACGTACACATCCAAGTGTGATCACGTCATAGAAGCTACAGTAGAAGGCTGACACAGTGGTAATAAATATGCGAAGAGAAGAGCTGTTTAATCATGACAATGCTATACTGGGGGATGATTGAGTCCATGAGAAGGAAGTTGAGAAGATTGAAAAGTATCAAGAACTTAAGAGAGAAATTGAACACTTGTGGAAACTGCGAAAAGTGCAGATTGTGTCTTTGCTTGTAGGCGCACTAGGGAGTGTGACGAAAAATTGGAGATCACATTACATACACAAATTTTACAAAAACAATGCATTATTAGGAACAGCCACGATCCTGAGAAAAATGTTGGATATTTGAAGGAAGGAGAAAGAATCCCCTTGGGTTCCCTGGTTGTAGGTTTCCACCCGATCCCTTGACAAGTAAAACAGCACAAGATCCGCCTGTGAAATATCATAATTATAATAACAGTTATTAAGTCTTAAATATTCTGTAACTTGCTTATTTTCTTATTTGTCGTACTTAACCAGACTGATGAACAGTAATAGAGTTTGCAAAAAAAAAAACCAGTGCATTAACAACTTTTAATAAGGTGTTTCTGTCCAAAATATGTTTTCCCTCAAAACCCTTACTGGATAGAACAACGCTTCCTGTTTAATTAAGCTTCTGTCAGTCCTGAACCTTTTGGCTTTTTAACATATTTTTATCTCACACTTCTCTATACTTTTATTGCCATTTGTTTTTTGCATTCCATATTTATCTTTACTTTCTTCTTTCCACTTACCCTTGTCTATATTCAGTGTCTGTCTTTGTTCTTGGTGACGTTTCGGCAGAACTGCCCTCTTCAGATCTTAACGTTTTATCAAAATGCTCGTCAATCTCATTACTGTTAATATGCTGTCGAATGTGGGAGTCACTTTTGTCATGTCTTTCCAATGTAGTCGTCGATTCAATAATACCAATTGTCGAATGGCCTGAAGTTTTTAATTTTGCAGTTGAAACAAGATAAATGTCAAATAAGCCTTTGTTTGGATACATTACAGTCGCTTTTCTTACCTGCGCGAACTTGCCGCCGTAAATTAAGCAAGCAGAGCAAAACTGAATCATTTCTCAGACGATTAAACTGATAGTTTTCTTTTCGTCGACTTTTGAATTTTGTTAACAAATTATGTTGTGATTATCATATCTATCAGACACAAAAAGTAACGTTTTTCTTTTGTGCCGTAGTTTTTCTTGTATGACAATTATATTTGCTGAAAAAAATGGCGTGTTAGTTTTCATGTGGCAAATAAAAAATGTTTCATACAGAAAATTGTCCGTGTAGATGAGACAACACATAAATTAGCAATTATTTTTGATGTGATCCGTAGATGCCAATCTCCAACCTTTTGTTTTCAAATTATAAAAACTGGTCGTGTAGACGAGGCGAACACTGGCAAATAAATAAAAGTTGTCACATAAAAATTGCTGGTGTAGACACGACGGGGCTTATAAGGGACATGGAGAAAGGTCATAAGGTCATCCTCGATTAACCGAATCTTCGGCATGTCCGAACAGCCTTTCTGTTAAATCAAGTTCGGCTCGGATAATCGAGGTTGCAGTGTACATTATCTTTTGTATCTTAAGGGGGTGTGTCCATTTATTTTAGAAGTAGTTTCATCCGAATGACGAACCTCACTGACTACAGGCACGTACGCAATCTTTCCTTACTAAATACACCAATGTTTAACCTTTCCTTAACATTGTTTCCAGACAGTATAATCTGACTGTCGGTAATACGTTTCTAATCCCTAAAATGAATCAGATAAATTTATTCTAGTTTTAAAGTTGTACAAAAGTTATCTTGATTAACACCAGGGCGGAAACTAAAAACAGTTTGGAAAGAATGCTACCGACGGATTACCAGATTAAAATTGCGATTATACAGTCACGCACAAAAACAAAATCTTGTTCTCATATGATTTCCGTTCTGAAGTGTACCTTGGTTCCAGTCTATTCAGTAATCAATGCCCTGAATACTTGCTCCAGTTTATAAAGTGACAAATGGTACAACAGCATTAGCTTCGAGTCTACACGCATTCAGTTTATCCATAAGAACAAGCTAAGAAGTTAAGACTGAATAGCTAAGAACAATCACCAGGCTGAAATTTTGATTGAGACGTACGCGTAAGTTAATAATAACATTTCCAACTGCTTCATTCATTCTTTTTATGAGCAGACGAAAATGGTAACAAAAACTTCTCAATGCGTTCGAATGCTCCTACGCGTGCGTTGCATAAATGTACGATGCTGTACGGTGTAACGTTTTATTTGGAGTCTGTACAGTCAGTTTGCAACAATATTATGGTATAACTACTCCATTACGGTAAACTTAGTGCTGCTTCAGCTTGAAAATATCAGGATATAAGAACAAATTAAAAACAATTTGAGGCTGAAATCGCCAAAAAGTTAAGAACAGCCCAGCGAAAGTTACTGGTTCTTACAAAAAAAAACTGTCGCCGAGAACAAAAATCGGGACTGTTTAGGTACAATTTTTGTAGTAGATTGTGGATTCAGTAATGATAAGAAATAAAAGAGCTTTCTGTTTTTAGTGCGGAAAAAGTCCATCCGTTCGTCTGTAAAGTTCTTAGTTACCAACCGACGAAGAATCATGAAAGTGCTAGTTCCATATCTTCTTACAGCACTAGTTTTAAGACCCTCAATTTCTTTACTTGTTTTTTGTAGTTTATCTTGGTGTTCACGACGATTTGAGGCAAGGATTTTTTTGTACGGCTGCATATCAATCTTTGTTGGTGGCAAAGCTTCCTGTGACAATTGCGAATGTCGGTTGTTACTCAGTTAAACATTTCTTGACAAAGACAATGCTTACGGCGATCCTTTCCAATTTAAATGTTGAATATTGCAATCGTTTTAAAAGGTTAGCGGTGCATTTTGGTAAAATAAATTAGACATAAAAAAGCTATTGAAATGTTTTAACATCGTTTTTTATGTCTAGATGTGTAATATGTCGCATGTGACACGCGCTATAACGGGCTAAGAGGATTATAAAAATAAATGACATCAAAATTTTCGAATCACTTTGTTTATGACAACTTCTATTTCTTCCTGACTCAATCAAATGCCAACTTACTATAATTAATTCATTTGTTATCCGAAAAATAACACACCAGTAGAGAGCTACACAATGTTTAGTCCTATTTAATACCAACACGTTGGGACAAAGCATTTCCCTTGGCTGGCCCTTGAAACGAGGCTGCATGCACATATTAAGTGTGTGTAAACAATTAAAGTAGAAGCCCTGACCAATTGCTGTTTATAGTTATAGTTCAACATGTCGCTAGCTGAATATTTAAATCTTTAAACCGCCAGATAATTTCAGCGTTAACACGCCCTCTTCCCGTGACAAGCTCCTTGCCGCAATACAAGAGTTACAACTGTTTGGAGCCGCGTTTCCAGCAGATAACAAATACTACAGAAGTCCAAACATCGCAGAAAAGAATAATACCCGAGAAGGGGGCATGCACGGGCGCACTAACCCGACAACGAGTAGAGTTCGACCAAAATCACAACACCTTCAAAGCGCTACGCCTGATAACGGTAGAAAATTGTTCTTTTGTGATTTATTTTACGTCGTTTTTATTGTTTGGCTCTTCCTCTTGAATAAGGAAATGGAGTACATGATTCGTAACTTGTTCTGACGTATACTTGATACAGCTAAATGAATTGATTAGAATTTAAAGTAAATTATTTTAAACTTTTAAAATTTTTGAAAACAGTACCACATGGCATTTTATCCACGGTCTTTCTGCAATAATGTCGGCACTATCACCATCATCATCACCACTATCATCACCATTATCATCTTCATTTTGTCATTATTATCATCATCATCGTCTGTCATCATTATCGCCAACGTCATCGTTATCTTCATCGTCATCATCATCATCATCATATTCATCATTAGTCGTGCCGGAAGGCAACGAATCAAGAAGTAGACTCCTTTTGTTTTGAGTTTTTCTTTGTCATAAATTTTCATCCCCTGCGCATGCGTGCATGTTTTAATGAATGTGTTCAGGAATTCAACTTGGCGGAAAGCGACTGGGATAAGTAGTGTTGCAAGGAAAAGTACTTTATATTTCTGTAGCAGCAAATTTATCTATCATTGCTCATGAAAGCTTTTTGAAATTTGCAGGAACCGGAACGAAAATGGCTGCTGTGTAGCCTCTTGTTCGCATTATTGTCTATTTCATTTCATCCTGATCATCTGATGTTCATCATTGTATTCATCACAAGCATTATCATTGCTATCATTGTCATTTTAGTAGATTTTAATAGAACTAGAAAGCTTTTATTTTATGGAAACGGTGCCAATACCAAAAGAATGTACACATGTTAGTGCATGGGTCAGTGTCCACCCAATCAGTTGTATTCAACACTTCACAAAATTTAAACTGATAAAACAAAACAAAACAGACCAATACGGTAATGGACGAAGTTTAGACTTTTATCAGCCCCCAGAGTATACAACTGACTAAAAACCCTTGTAAAATATGCTTACCTGTTATTCTCATCAAATTAACGTTTATTCGTTGCCTTCCTCCTCAGCGCGGACAAAACACCAACGAAGTCTCCACCATGAAGAAGGAAGAGGCCGCTGCTCTCCTAATACCAAATCTACAGTGAAAGCAAACAGAAAAAAAACTGTTCAATTAATCACATCCTCGGCAGCCTCCGTTGGAAGGAAGGTAGGTGACAATCCAGTTTGTCAAAAGACATCTAAACATTAATTTTATAAAATCTTGAAATGTTTCGTTCCTTTGCTCTTTGTAATAGATTCATGTAGGATCTTTTTCTCGTTAACTGAGAATCAGGAACCGGAAGCTTTTGCAGTCTAACGAATCCCTAACGCATGCACCCTTAAGGAGTTTTTTAAGTTTGGTACGCTGAAACAACTCGGTTTCCCTTTTCTGAGAGTTAAATACTTAGCACCAATTGTTTCAAGCAAAATGTTCTGGCCACAGAGAGTATTAAGTTATGAGACTTATGACGACTTTTAACGCTTTAAAAGTCAGCCTTTTATACCAAAAACGGCCTCAACCCTGACTTGAGTAGATTGTCTCAGAACCAACAATTTCTATCCACTACTTGTCTTGAGAAACTCAATTTGAAAACATCTAACTTAGATTCTTATTGTCACTTTCCCTCGAATGTTTGAAGAAGCGTTGTGTCGAGCTTTGTTTTTTTTACAGGGAGCAGTAAAAGTTTTCGCTGAAGTTTTAAATGCAAATGTGAATTTCAAGACAGTTGAAATATTCACTTCAACAACAAGGTACGCGAACGATTTAACTATTGTTTTGTATCTGCTGCTAACCCTTTTTTAACCCTAAAAGGCATGAGGATGGGAGGAAGGGGGGTCAAAGTAACCCCCCTCTCGGTTTTTTGAGGATAAAATTATTTTAATTTATCGATTGCTAAAAGCTTTTGCACAACAGTTCTTTTATTAATAACACATCTTTTAATCCCCTTTAAATGACGTCAGGGCTGATAACATCATCACAGGAAGTCACGAAACTCGCCATTTGCATTAAAGTTGGTGCGCTACCTGAAAAAACTGTCTGGAACTTATATATATATATATTTTGTCGGTATTACGGTTTCAGTAGTTTTCTTTAAATATGCAAGTTTTAATTGTTTTTAATTGTTTTAAAGATGTTTTGAAATTGTATATAAAATCCGAAACTTGGGCTTATTGCCGCCATTTTGGATTTTTGGAAGATATCGATTCGACGAATAACATTGAAGAACACCGTTTTTACACTTGGAAATGTCATTTCTATGCTACGGTTGCCATGGAAATCAACAAAGTGCCGCGTAATTATACGTAACTAGAAATATACTCGACACTTATTACACATACCAAGGTTCATGTCAATTGGTTGAATACTTTTAAAAATAGGG
>JAOBAY020039637.1:0-23697 GCA_025331085.2 Zoanthus sociatus
GTTTCATCAACAGGTTCAAAAGTTAAGACAATTTTACTTTTTATGAAATCGTTTTTAGCAGGACAAGGGTTAATAATGCAACATTTGTTTGCAACTGGAATAAAATACAGGAGAATTTCACGAGAACAATTTGCAGGATTCATTATTTTCTCTTTCTGTATATCAAATTTCGTAGATACAAATACAGTTTCTGGACATCAGCCAGTGACCAAATTCTGTTTTATAATCTCAAAAAAGTAATTTTTTTTGAGCTTAAAAAGCGTTTACACCCGATTTAAGTATGATTATATTTTTTAAGAACATCTGAGGCTAAAATCTTAAAAATATTTAAGAACATTCAGCCTCGGCGCAAAAATAAGACGTTGTTATAAAAAAAAGAATGTACATTTATTTGGGATGGGGTAAACATCCGTTCAGATGTTAAAATATATTTCCTATGTTGTTTGAAATTCACTAATTAATTAAGTTGAATAGGCATGGTTTCCATTAAATAAACTTTCACACGTTATTAATTTATCGGATACGACCAAAAGGCGTCTACATGATGACCAATATTTCCTCTTAGTAAAAAAAAATCAATGTAATTTACTAAAAATTACAATGTAAATAATCATATTACTTATTGATAAAATCTCTAAAAATGCATTTACCAGTAAACTGAGAACAAAATAGTTAATTTGAACTATTTAGTGGCATCAGTTATCAAATCAATAACTGCATATATAATATATGAATAAAAGGAAAAACTTCGGCTATTGATTTATCTCCAAAGGCAAAGTGGACTAAGAACTAAGATAAATTGATTAATTTAATCTCGTGAAAGAGTAGACAGCAAGGTTCAGACGGGCAATTTTTCTTAATACATTCGTAAAAATGACCAATTAGTAAAATTTTTTTGCCTTGTATAAGATTCATTAATTCTTTTTGTTTTGTTTTGTAGCGATTACCTGAGGCTCGACTCAGTTATGACATAGGAGTATAAGGAAATGAAAGTGTCTAGTGCATAGGAGAGAAAGTATAGATGCAAACTTTGCTTTTAGAATTTGAGAACAATAGCTTTGAGCGCGTGGCCGTACAGAGCCATCAGTACTAGTTGGCTAATTAGGAATATACTGGAGAAAAATTGACTACGGAATCAACCAAAATATCTAAATACAATCAGAAAGTCTAAACCAACCAACTCTCAACGCTGAGCATACAGCCTCGCGTACCCGTCTACACAAAATATACTACATTAACAGTCTTTGCAAAAAAAATAAATATCCTACTCGCAGCCATAGACCATCCGGAAGGTCAGTTAAATTCATTTTGGCAATATATTGTTCCCCTTAATGGCCTCAGTATCCGTTTTGTGTGATATTTCATTCACCATGGCTTCTCAAGCTCATCTCGGTATTTAACATTTTAATAGAATTATACTTTGTTATTATACTACACAATGTTTTTTTATAAAAACACTTTTATTCGGAACAATGAGGCTCAGAATGGCCGACAATTAAGAACAATTTAAGAAAAACTCGGGCTGAGGTTGAAAAAAAGTAAAAATGTTTCTAGTTGAAACTTTCTTGAATCTTGTAATGATACACGTATTTATGTAATACTGAAAGTTCCTCAGACGATCAGCACTTTTTCAATGTCTTGTCTTTTTGTTTTGATATTTTTCATTATTTCAACCAGCTCACAGAAATAAGAACAAATTAAGAACAAATTGGGGGTGAAACAGCCAAAAAATTAAGAACAACAAACCTCGGAAAAATTTACTACTTCTTATAAAAAAGCGTCGTTAGTTTTACCCTTTCACACTTTTCCCCTTGCATATGAATCTTCAAAAAAATGTTCATTTTTATTCTTGTGTGTCTCTTTTGTCGCAGTAAATTACTAAATTACCAAACGTGCAGCCCCACCCAACTTAGACTGTGAAAATTGAGCACAAATGGACATTGTCCATGAATCTGTTTGGTTTGGCGCAGTTACTTCCGTTTTCCTTCGTGGTCGGATTTAATCCTCTGTGCGTGATTAGCAGAAATCTTAAACCAAATATCCAGTGCTATAAAGTTGTGTTGGCTTTACCCGGACGCGCGGAAGTCCTGCGCCATCAGTAGTCGATGGATCACTATTTTTAATGCAAACAGCATTGCTTTGCAGTGCCACGCTAACTGCAAACAAGTTGTGGGAAGGAAACTTATTGAGTCATTCCAAAAATTTATTGTCTAAAGATTTGCGGTTTTTCAAAAGACTGCAGTTAGACGAGCTTCGGTCATGAGTAAAACTATTTCATGAAAATGTGGTTATACTTTCATTCCGCTAACGAAATTTTATAAAATACTTGTGAGGCCTCACTTGTGAAAATATGTTTTTTAGGTTGGAAACAGATTCTCTTTATATCGTCTTATTAAGATACAACTCCAATTGATTTGTCTTTTAGCCCGTTTAGGTTTATCAGAAATTCACTTTCTTGTTAGTATCTTTGTGTCTTTCTGACTGACTGTATACCTAAAGATGCATGACCATTTGATCTGATTTGATAGATATGCAATAGGATTTTGTTTTTCAATACAAATTACTGCATGTTAGTCGCGCCCGCGCAACATATTTTAATGCAGGTATAACAGGTAAATAAATAACATATATTAGCCTCGGTCGTGTTCTTAACATGTTCTTAAATTCTTACCATTTTTCAATTTCATGTTTTAAACACAAAATATTGTGGTCAATTTGTTCATTCGATGGGTGTACGCTTCTTGCACAGGAACGTTTGAACTAAAGTCTTATATGATTAGTTGCTTATTTCACTGGCCAAGAATTTATTTTCATCACAACACGTGTTCTTTAGCCTTTAGAAAAAAAGTCTCAAACGTCAAACATTTCCGGGATTTGAAGTGACTTAGCGGTACGGTACAGATGTTACAGTGTTGACTGACTCACCAGCCTCCCCCCTTCAGGAAAAGCTTTAGCTGCCCACGCCACCTAATTAAAAGCATTTTTTGAAACACGATTTCACATTAAGTGCTGAAACAAGATTACCTTCCTTTCAACAAACCTTTTGAAAGCTCAGTAATTACCTCGAAGTTAAACATAAAAGAATAAAAAAATACTGAAGTTTCTTAATAAAGGCAAACTGACATCCAAACCTTGCCGGCCAGTTTAACAAACTTTGATGATTTATCGTTTCCGGAATTAATCTTGCCTTTGATTTGCACTTTTAAGATTTTACCCTTTCGTTCATAAAGTTTTTACTTCTTTTACAAAATAGACTTATAAATATGAATACTGTACTTACAAAAACTACCAATAATCAAGACTCAATAGTGTCCGAATGTATTATATTGGCCAATTAGAAAAGATAAACTATGTGTCTATAAAAGGCAATTTAATAATATGGACCTCTAGATACCTATCGACTTTTAAAACTTGACAGCGGTCAGTAAGTTGGAGCATAATTGTGGCTTAATAAAAGTGTTATATAGATTCCATTAATGACAGCTGTTCCAAGTGAAGTGATCGAAGTTTTTCAGAGGAAATCTATTAAATGCTGAGTTTTGTCTAGTCGGTAAGTTTTTAATTTATCCTTTAGGTATAGTATGAAATCAGCTTCCAAAAATAACGTACTCAAATCTGTAGTCTATAAAACGGAAAACTGACGTAAAAGTGTTCGTAAGGAATATGTTTGTTTAGCTTCACTTCAGACTACGTTTTTATCATAGTTGGCGCGGCGGGGGTCAAAATTCTTTTAGTTCTGGTCCTTTGAGAAGAGTTTATTTTACTAAAGATGACGGGTATGTATTTTTTCCCTAATACTCTGGTTGGTTCAATATTGGCTCTAAACCATTAAAAATGGATAACACTTTTTGCTTGAAGAATACTGACTGTCTTCAGGTCTAAACATCTTGTACAATATCTATAAAATGCCATATTTTTTCAGTAATTGGCAGTGTGTTTATAGAAGTCCAATACCCCACTTTATAAAATGTCTGTTTGATCGAGCTAATTATAGTTCAGCTTACGGTCGATAAAAGAAAGAAAATTTAAAGGATTTTTTCAGAAATTACTGTCCTCAGAAGCTAATCTACTTTTAAGCTGTCATACCGTATCTCACGTGTTCCCCAAAGAGAGATTTAAATGTTCAACTTAATAGAATCAGTTTTCAAGAAAATCAGACTAAAAAAAGCTTACGTGTGACTCAGCCATCATTCTAGAACTTGACATACTTTAATTGTATTGATACTCGCTCTAGTTCAGCCGTTCTATTTTTGTTAATCATCGCGTTTTTAAAGTTTGAGTATAATCTCACACATGATTAATTCTGAACGAGGATTTTAATAATGCTGTCTGTTTGTCGCATTATTTATAACCCAAACCATCTAATCAAATTTTCCAGAGTTATCGTCCTCTTGTTGAAATTTGAACATCTGCTAAAGTTTCTATTTTACTGAGAGAACCATATGGGTTGAGTTGTGTTTTTAACTCGCGAACGTCATAATCATTTTATATTGGCCAAAACAGTAGAAATCTAAAACAGAACAGCTGAAACAAGAGTAATTAAATCTGAGTTTGGATTCCATGTAGATTAACTTGACGAAAACTCATTAGAAAGAATAGTATATACCCTCTACTATACAACATTGTTGTAGCAATAAAAACGGTGCCTGTAAGGCGAAGAGTTGATGTTTAGAACTGAAATAATCTTCTTGCTATAATTGCTAATAATGTGAAAAACTGATGGAGGTTATTTGTGCTTTAATGTACACGTAAATCAGCGGCTTCGTGTAATTTTTAAAACCTACGTCACAAGTTCTTTATAGATTAGTTTTGGAATTTTTAAAATCCTTTTGTTGTCTGTTTAGATTTTTCTATAGTGTATCAGTCAAGCAATATCGAGAGCTGTGTCCATATGAATTCAAAAAGGGAATTGAATTGTTTTGGTTCGCCGGATGCCATATAAAAACAGTGACAACAAAACAAGTTTTGTTAAAGGATGCTGCATGGAGATGTAAAAAAGCGACTTCAATTTAGCAGCTACAAAAATCATTTCTCAAAACAGAGAAAGGAGTATAAACAAAGATATGAAATAATATCTAATAAAACGTCTTTATAGCATAGAGGAAAACAACTAATTAAGTTCCCCTAACGAATTATAAAACTGACATTTTATATATACAGTCCTCACAATAGAAGTTTTAAAGTTTTGTTTATTTGCCATCATTAACAACTATTTATCGGATACATGCAGTGGAATTTTGGCGGTAAACCTTATGCAGATTTTATTCTACATTTGTAAACAAAAAAGCGGCAAACAACTTTTATCTCATATGTTTATCCAGCAGATTCCAGTAAGGTGTTTCCTTGACAAAGATCCTGTTTCCAAGATTTCCATCTCGAGCCAGTTGGATCAAATACGCCTCTGGTGCCCTGGAAACTAGCTAGCAGTACGCAGATTGAGTTTTGCTGTTGCGATCGGCATGAGGTTATTTGACAGCTTGTCATGGACTTCACACCTTATGAGTTAAAGTGATTTGAGACATTACATAGAATCAAATATCTACCTCCTCAGTGTGCCCGCTTTTTATTGAGTGTTAACGTACGGATTTCGCAGAGTTCCTGAAGAAATTTAAGACAATGGCGTGCTCTAAGTCCGGTCTGTTGTAAAATTCCTTCTCGTGTGTATAGTAGCTTGTTTGCGGTCACCACTCAGTAAACACCGCTACGACAGATGTCAAGAGAGTTCATACGCTTTTATTGAGCTATTACCAGACAGATAAGGAGTTCGTGAATAAAGTGACGCTTCTTAACCAGCAGTGCGTTAAGATTCGCAATATAATAACGTCGATCCATGGAGAAAAGATATGTTCGTCCCTTGTTCTTACTGACTGTTTATTCCATAGTGAGTTTAGATGTGTTGCCTGTTGAGTCAGAAGTGTCCCCTTCGATCCAGTGGACTGCCCAAAACCAGCTGTAAGTACATCAAAACAGAGTAATAAGAAATTTTGATTACTACCTCACATCAAGTAAATTAACTATGTTCGTCTTGTTGCGTTAAGAAAACGCTATTTTATATTTTCAAAAGAAGATATGCTATTCATGGTAGAACAAAATATAGTTGAATTAGTGAATATTCAAGTAATTCTGTTTACCTGTGGATTATAGTTTTTATGAACTGTATAATATTGTAATTAACTTTTATCGGGTGTTTTCCCAAGC
This sequence comes from Zoanthus sociatus, assembly GCA_025331085.2. Classification (NCBI taxonomy): domain Eukaryota; kingdom Metazoa; phylum Cnidaria; class Anthozoa; order Zoantharia; family Zoanthidae; genus Zoanthus; species Zoanthus sociatus. The sequence continues at coordinate 6,199 of JAOBAY020039637.1, forward strand.
TGTTCGTGGTTCTGAGTTTATCATACGTCGACGTTTTTTAACTATTGTCTGTGCTTATCACGACAAAAACAGCCTTTTCTGAAACAGTCCACTTATATGTTTATTTTATGCAACTTTCCATATTCCTTACATTTTCCTTTACTAAGCATGAATAGTCAATGTTTTGTCCTTTAGGAATTGATAAGACAATCTGAAACCTTATGCATGAGAAAAGTTAATCATGATTTTTATGATTTTCCGCATCAGGCTTTTGTGGGTTTTGCTTGTCGTGAAATTGTTTTTAAACTGCCAACTGGTTATCCTGCTGTCATTGACGTTTGGCGGAAAAAAGAAATTTCCGACATCGATGGAGCCTTTTGTTTGTAACTATTTGCCGTGAATGACTCATAAGCGCTGGAGTGACTCATTGATAACGACTACAGCTCCGTGATTTCGCGCGTCGCCAGAAACACAATTCCTGAGACTGAAAAATCGAAAATATAGAGTTTTAGACTTTTACATTTATGTAAAGCTCGTCCGATGCGTTTCGTTTTTATTTATTGTTTGTCGCTTATAAAGAAATGAAAATTCTGTAAATAATTTATGTTACAAAGAAAACTTTGTTTCTTGTATCTATTAATATTTTAGATCCAAGCAGTATGACTTAGCTTGGGTCGAAACTTGTAACGCACTGCTGAAAGCCTTCCTTATCTTTGTACAATATAGATTGACATCAAGATAGCACTTTTAACAGACAGGAACACAGCACAACACGACTTTCAGTTCTTATAAGTATCGAGTTTCTCTCCTGCTTCAACGGACATCTGCATGTTCGTTTCTTTACCTAACATAGCAGCGCACGATCTCTTGTCGCGTATTAAAAACATTAGAGATTTCATACTTAGATAAAGAGAGGGAAGATTGTTACTATTAGCTTTCGACACAATCGTAAAACTAAACTTTGCAACCTTTTCAGTCTCGGGTCATCGAAAATAATAAATCTGATAAAGTACTGTGGGATTACTACACAATAGCACGGCTTCTGTCCTTTCTATTGTGGACTGTTTTAAATTGCAAAACGATTTTGTGTACGTCGTGGTTAGCGTTTGTGTTCACCACAACAAAAGCAAAGAGTGATTGAGAACTCTCATTTATTCTTTCACGAGCAATTAGGTTTATAATAACTCAGCAAGTTTCTAGTCCTTGAGTATTGAATCATTATATTGAATCGGTTTCATATAGCACTCTTTAAGAGCTGTTTCCACGAACATGTATGGACTATGGACAATTGTCAACAAAAATGAACCGAAGCTTGCAATTAACACCTCTGTGGTTTTTCAGAGCCGAAGTTGTTTCAGGCCATAAAGCTTGCAAATTCCGGCTGGCAGGCAATTATTAAAATCTGCGTGACTCTAGTTTTAATAAAATTTGCTTCGATAATCTCTACAATATAATATGGATAAAGTTCGAGTGATATCAGTCTTAGAGACTACGTTCATCCTGTGTTTTCAGGAAACAAAGTTGTAGAAAATGGTACCGCCAGAAACAGATTAAAGATACATTCCGTGTATGAAAAAGCTTTGTGTAGCATTATTGGTCTGCGTGAGTCTGTTCCTGCTGTCCTGCATGTTTACAAACAAACTCCACGCCTGTTATTAAAAAAGCTGGCATTCGAGTTTATTTTCATGTTTGAATGAATAACTATAATTAAAATGCCAGTGCGCTCACAAACAGCAAACTACAGTTATTACTTTTGTCCGAGTTCTTGTCAAAAGTGTTTGTTTTTTTCAATGTGTTACAGAATTCGAAAATTTATTACGAGATTTTACCTTTGTATAACGTGGACCTAAAAGTATTATTTTAGCAATTAAATCTAAAAGGTTTAGATTTCACCCTTTTTAATCAGCATCCGACCTTTAATAGATTTGAAATTTCTTCACTCGTTGAAGTAAATCTATTTTTAAACCATTTGAACGTTCAGAAAACAACATGTCAGCGTGGATGGAGGTAAGCTTTTATTCATTGAAAGTAAGTTATCGTTCGCTCAATCTACAAGCTACAAAATTTTGCTCCGTTCATGCTCGTAATTCGTTTGTCATCAAGTCGAACTTGACCGCGCAACGATTGTGTGTCAGAACTGAAATCTGTCATCTCCTTGTTTTAGAAAATGAAATGCAGATTGTGAAATCTTACTCTTATGTTTACAGCCGTTGTAGTTGTTTGTCTTTTAAGTCATCAACTTGACCTTAAAAGCTCGTGATAAAACACATGGGATGAATTTTCCATCAAATACTTCGAGTTTGAAAACGAATTTCTACGTCATAAAACTACAGAAAAATGGAATACTCTTCTCATTTAATTTGGGACAAATATAAAATCGGATTAATAAATACCTTTATTAACAAAGCGAACAAAAAAACTTCTTGCAGATTAGGTGTCAACTGAACCAATCTTCTTATCTATTCAACCTCTGGTTCTGTCAGTATTTAAGAGAGGATCTTTGTTGTGTGTCATAATAAACTCGCTCGTTGCAACTGCCAGTTCTAATTTTAGCGACCAATTCCCTATGCTCCACGTAGTGCAGTGATTTAAGCTTTCATTCATTCTATTTTAATCTGTTAACCTCCTCGAAAAACCTATCTTTACTGACCATCCAATCACTTTCTTTGTTTTATTTCATGAAGGAAGTACGTGCTTTCGATCAATTAAAGGATAAAAAAGTACACAATGTCTTGTGTTAAACAGTAAAGTATCAGCCCATTACTCTGGCATTACTTAGCGTTCTGTAGAAAGTTAATATAAGCTATGATTGATGTATTTCATGCTTTCCCTGTATCGCCTGGAAACAACTGCTCTTTAACACCTTAACACGTCTGTTTTATAGTTTTCAACTTTATGAAATCGATCTATTAAGAACTCTAGAAAATGTATTTTTCATTTGTTCCGGATACCCCGAAGGAGAAATGCTTCGTGTAAATCCTAGAAACTGATGCGTTGACCTATGTTAGATTAAAATTGAGCTCAACCTGTCAGTGGGTGACAAAAAATAGAGATTTCCATCCATCTATTCCTTTGGCCCATCGATCCGAACATCCACTCCATCCATCCATCCATCCATCCATCCATCCATCCATCCATCCATCCATCCTACATTTTTCCAAGATGTAGTTTACTGCTTCTAGTAGAAAAATAAAACGGACCGTAACAAAGTTTTTTTCTCGTAAAGTTGTGAGCTAGTGAACGAACCACAGCTGGGCTCTTTCTATTATAATGCTTATTTGATTAATTAGTTTGGCTACAATTGTCGCCAAAAGGATCCATGTGGTTAACAGCCGGAAAATCAATTTGGCTTTTTTAAAAGATGCTTTCCATGAAAGAAATCGGTTTTTATTTGAGAAAGTAATTTCCGCTTTCTTGAAGACAAAGTACTGTTCAGTTAATTAATAAGTGAACGAAACAAAAAGGACACGGGAATTTACTTTTTTTAAAAAGCATTTTATCACAGAATGTCGATTTGATATTTTTTGAAAAGTTTTCTTGTAAGGTTATGTAGGCAAAGCGCGTAACGTCGTTACGCAAAATGTATTTGCAGGGCACTGCGCCGCTGAAATTCATTTTTGAAATTAGTTGTATAAACAAAAGCCTTATCAAAATCAGTTTGAAAGATATGAATTATTTACAGAAGTTGCACTTTTGTAGATTTATAAAAAAAGCCGGCAACACGGGTTATCTAATATAAACAAAAAACATTAATCATGCAACATGATTTTTTACAGGCTAACTGCTATTACAAGTATACGTACTGAATGTACTTGTGTGCAAAATATATTTTTTCTAGTTGTTTTGCCGACAATCTCTGTTTTAAAATACATACGTACCCTTTTGATTAAGAAACTAGAAACTAGTTAAGTCTGTTTTGCTGAGAAGCTAAATTTGGCTGAGTTACGGCGGGGATGAAGTCTGGCGTTGTAGGATAACTGACGTACAAAACGAAAATCGTTATTTGAAAAACTTAACAGACAATATGAAGAAACTGTAGTGTTTTTCGACGACTGATACTTTTTTCCAAGCCCGCCTTGGCCTAAGGATCTAAATCTTAAGTTTTAAACTAAATTCATTTTCGACCAGCATATATTGGACACGAAACCTGAATTCTTAGTTGAAAATATGACGTTTATCAATCCAGCTATAGCTCAAAACTGATCTCGTTGTCAAATATGAGAAATTTACAGACAGAGTTGATTTGCATTCGCATGTGGGAACCATTATGAACTGCACAGCTAGATTCTGACACTCCTCACAGTGTGTGACGTCACACACTGTGCAACACACTATGCCACAATAATAGGACAACAGTTGAGTTGTTGATTTTCCCACCCAGATCAGTTGTTGTGCCTAGGAATTAAGATTCTATTTTTAAAATAAACAATGTGGCAATGGAAAAAGAACTCAGTTTAAAAATTAAAACACTGATATACGTTTTGATTTTTGATTGAAAGACGAACTACAGCGTCTAACAAATCACGAGGTGTAGGATTTCTAGAGATAGTGATTTATCCAAGAACAAATTACTCTAAGAAGAATTGAGAGTTGAAGAACAACAAGGCCCTAGAACTGAATGGGGTACAAGCTGAAATGCTCAAAAATGAAGAAGAAGACGTCATGGTGAGGGAATAGGGAAAGGTGTTGGATGTTGTGTGGAAGAAAGAAAAGTACCAGAGGACTGGGAGATTGGACTTTAATAGTGAGGATTACAAAGGAAGGCAATTTGGCAGGATGTTTAAATTAGCAAACTCCTAGCACGCATCATTCTGGGGTCGACAGTTTGCATTTCGTCCAGGAAACGCTTTCTCTGCGAAACGGCTTCTATAGTATACTAGCCGAAAAGTTCTTTGGGGTGATTAAGGCTTTCTACTTTGATTGCAAATGACGCATCCTACTGTAAGGTGGCCTTTCTGAAGCTTTTCGGACTCATACAGAAGTCAAGCAAGGCGATGTCCTTTTGTCCTTCCTCTTTCTGCTCGTAACTCGGATTTATGGCTTGAGAAAAGTTAAGAGAATTGACTTTGGCATCAACTTCAGTGGAGAGAAGCTACTTGACTTTGATTTTGCGGATGACATAGGGCTCGTTGCTGTGGATTAAATGAAACTGCGGTGGTGCGCTGAAAGCTTGATTGAGGTCCTGGATTAAACTGGTCTGCGTCTTAATACATTGGACTGTGAGGATGTACCAGTTAGGATCGAGGAAGACCAAGTGAAGGAGTTTCAGAACCTTTCGTATTTGGGGAGTGTGGTGTCTCACGATGGAAGTGCAGCAGACGCGATTAGTTGGAGAGTTGGCATATTGAAAGCCAGACAAGCCAAGGAGGGGACGACCAACACTGATATGGAGGCGAAGGCTGGAAAAAGATGTGATGGTGACTAGCAAAGAATGAATCAGCACTAAGAGAGTGGTCCAGGACTGCGAACGATGGAAAAATGTGGTAGCTCTATGCACGGATCCGTGCCGAACGAGTTGAATTTGAACTTGAACTGACTTTATACATTTCTAGGATCTTAGAGTTGGGTCACAACAGCTAAATCCTTTTACTAGCCTAGTGGCCTAGTGTTATAAGAAGGTAAGAGTCTTTGACTCCCCCTGAACTGGACACTTAAGTCCATGGCAGGTTAGCTCCCAACAAATACTGGTACTCATTTACCTACCCCGAAAGGATGGAAAGCAGAGTTAGCTTAGGTGGAAAAGAAAATTGCACAAATATTCAAATCTCGGCAAAGCTGGAACTGGGTACCTTGTGGCTGGAAAACGAAGATCTTACCAACTGCGCCAACTGTTCGCAAGATTTTTTTAATTTTCCTACAAGTTTTGAGTTCACATTTCCTTTGTTATAAACTCTTCAAGTTATTATGAAAATGTGACAATGATTTGGGGGGTTGTATTTTACACTGATTTCGTAATTGAGAAGGTGAAAGTTGTTTTTGAATGGATTCTTTTCCAGAGTCAGCTCAGCTAATTACCCCTGAAGGAATTCAAAGTAGAGGATTATCTGCGATAATTTAAAGCCCCCAATCATCAAACTTTAGCTAATCAAGATGAATTGTTATGCCTTTAAAAACCCTTTAGCCTTTAGGGTAACAGATTTTTAAAAATGGTTGAGAAATCATCAAATTTGGGCATTTTCTTTTTCTATTTGTCATTGACGGCCCATCTCAAGTAGTTTTCCCGATGTTATCTTAAACATTTTTATTGCTATTTAACGAGCTCAACATATTTTCTAGGTTCCTAACCGCAGACTTATGAATACAGGAGAATAAGTAATTCCAAATTCTTAAAAGTTTGCTAGAGGCATGATACGGAGTTATTGATTGTCTATTGTTACGGCTGAAACCTCCAATAATTGACTTGACGCCTCGCTAACAAATTCGCATACTGAACGTTTTCTGTTATTTAACGTGCGATATATGCTTTATTTTCTTTCGAAATAATTCACATTTTGAGAGAGATAACGTTAAGTGTTTCCAGTCAGTTCCGTGCGATTTATTCTTTAGTTTAAAAGAGTCCAAAAAGGCTGTCTTAATGATTAAATGATTAGATTACAGTCTGTCAGTAACTCTGTGTTTGCATACGTTTTCAGAAAATGGCTTGAAAACTCATTAAGAATAAGTATTTTAAATGCAAGCGGTGATAACTACTGTTATTTCATGATATAATACTGTCTGATAATCATAAATACTACTGATATGGCCAGAGGATATACACAATGAATCTGTTTCTCTGAGATTCAAATTTTGCAGTTTGTATTACGCCTCGTTTTATTTAACGTTGGTGGTCGTTGTCGTTGGTCCATTGTGACTATTTATCAACAGGGGTGAAATAATTTGGCTCAATACGCTACAAAGCCTTCTGCAGCTTAAGGTCACTCTCTAGCTTCAGACCATTTTTTCGCTACTTTTAGTAATATTTTTTATGATATCTCCGTCATTATTTTGAAATGTGAAAAATCTGATAATGAAATCACAGATTGAAAAAAAGGAAACCACTTGAATATTTTGAGATTTTTTGGATGAGATTTGAGGGAGGACATAGATTTTGTAAATGTAGTTTTTTAAGATAAATTTGAGTTTGGGGGAATTTTAGTGAATTTTTAAAATTTATTTTGGAGGTAATACCTAACGAAAGTTGCACTTTCGCATGGTCTGGAAGGACGGTTTGGCGGTCATCCCCCAAATTCTTCTAACTCAAATACTTCTTTCAACTCCCTCACTATACACCAAAATTTAGGGTATCGAGTCCCCTTAGATAAGCTCTCAATATCGTATACAAATACCGATATACCTTTTTCTAACTTTTCTAGTTTGCTTCGCCCGACACCTTTGTTCAAAGGCGGCATTTCTATTGCTGTCGAGTTTATTACTTTTTTTCTTCATTGAGCACAAACGTAAATGCCCAAGGCAAAACAGATATTGACCACGCGCTAAAGTAATTTAATTAAATTTTACCGTTAATGATAGCATTGCTTATTGCGAACTGTAACATCACTTTTGGGCCTGATTAAATACTTTAAAAACTCCACAAGCTTTATAACTCACACAACATCTTGTTTTTTGGTCACATGCTAGAAATCATTTCATGATGTTTTGGCACTGAATACTAAAATAGTGGATGAGACATTTAATGGAAATTACCAGCTTCCTTTTAAAATTCTAATAGGCTTACTGACTTAGTCTGTTGGTCCATTTCCCAGCTCATTTGTTTTCGAAAACCACTTCGCACTGCTGAAATTTAATTTTTGAGATTTTTTACCCATTCCTACTGCAGTGACCAAATCCTAGTCCCAGTCCCTCGAATCCTAGTTTTCCCGGGGCAAAAACCGGACCCTGGATTTAGTTAGCCTCCTCAAACAGAAATATTCAAGGTTTTAAAACTTTTGCGCTACCTAAACCTGAATCACATAAGTCAAGATTGTCTCAATCTTTGAACCGTGGTCGACATGCTGTAAAACTAAAAGGACTTAAATTATATTTGTTTTGCAAGGTAAGAATAACAAATTGTGCAATTGCTATTAACCAAAACACAAGAAGAATGCAAGACAAATTCTTATACTGTGTATTCAAAAAACAAAAAAAAAATACAAAACAATACTAAATATGTTTGGGAAGTTTGCAGTCCTGTCACCAAGGAGGTCTAATTTATGAAGTCAATAGACTTTGTTTTCATTATGATCACATGGCAACAATGGCGATTGAGAGATATGTACTTATCCGTTGTCTTTCTTCGTTTAGACGAGATATCTTGTCTCGGCTGTTTGCGACACTTCGCACAGATAGCTTTCGCAAGATTTGCTGCTGCTAAACGTTCCGCGTTGTTTTCAGGCAATAAGATAAGAAAAGAAAAATACCTAAACTTTGTAATTCTCTTTGTATTATGAATGTTTCCGTCTTCAAGTCGAAGTGCTTTGGCTTGTTGCCTTTTTTGTAATCTTTTAAGAGATTCAGAAAATGAATCTGTATTTTTTAATACATCATTACATAGCATATGTCCGTATAGGGTCGTTTTAGTTTTCGAAAGAATTATCAGAAATTTTAGATTAGCATTTACACTACTCAGACAAACTAAATTGAATGGGAGAGATATGTTTCTATTGAAAACATTTCGATAGCTGACGCAGCTTATCAGTTGACCCAACCTTGGCTTGTCTATGTTGCTCTTTATAGGTTCGAGATTATTGACTGACATACGAACTTGTTGCAATTGGTTTAAGTGTTTTAACCTGCAATGTCAAGAATTATTTTGGAGTCTGTGTTATCATTGTGTTCAAGCAGCATTTCCATCTCTTAACAAACTAAACAAAAATGATTCAGCCATAAACAAATTTATAATCGTGACTAAGCTTTGGTAAAGAAAAGATATTATCTGTGGGAAAAATCTTTAAGCTCTTAAAACAGCTTCCTTTTTTAATATCGGATTATATTTGGCTGCAAACTAGCGATGGTTGAATGGGTTATGATGAATATTGGTCCTTATGCTCAGTGTGGGTTATCGTTTATTTTTGTCATCATGCCATCAGAGTTGCGAACTTCAAAACAAATTTTTAATAACAACTTTTCTTAAAGATTTGATTGAAACAGAGAGGCGTTCCTGGGTAAAATTTAGTGGTGAACACATTTCCAAAATCTAACGAAAGGTCATTATTATCGATCAGAGCAAAAACGAGTTTACGTACATGGGCAATAGTCTTTACTTCTCCTTTCATATCGGACAGCAACGCGGGCTTCAACTATGTGTACAAAATGAAATATCGCGCGACGGCATATACTTTTCGCCAAGCAAGCCAAGCCTCGATCTCTAGAGACGGCCATGCTTTGCGCTGCCTTTCAACTACCACTAAAACATGAATAATAACTAAAAAGGCCATTAAAGTTATTACTTAAGCAAAGAAAACAAAAATGTCCAAAAATATTGTAAGCACGCGGGCTTATATTACTTAACTTACAAAGGCACGCCCCTGTGGATTGCAACGAACGTGTGTGAAATTCTAAATCACCATTTGAGAAGCCAGAAAACTCTTTTTATACCATGAAAATACTTAACCTCGCCTTTAGTGTAATTTTGTATGCTGTAATACGGCAGTAAAAATAACCTGGGGCAATACTTCTAAATATTGTTTAGCAAATATTTCCCTTCAGTTGAGTTACTGGCTGTAAGGGGTTCATCCATTCCAATATCTTAAAAAGCAATAACAGTTCGAAGAAGGAACGCTTCACTGTTTTCTCTAGCTGATCAAAGGTGATTATTGAGAAGTGAGCTTGTTCCCTTGTTTACAATTTTTTCTCATGAATTTTTCATTCTCGCTTGATCCAGGTACATGAGAAAAGATAACTTCTGTAAGCAGATCAAAGATTTCAGATTTTAGATTAAGATTTATTTTATTTTTCTTGGCTCAGTTTTCAGTATGAATTTAAAAGTAATCCAGGTTGTCTGTATTTCAAAACCCGGACAAGCAAACCCATGAATTTGGTTGCCCTGATAAATTTTTGGTGCTCGTTAGAAAACGTACTCACTCTTAGTGTGCGTCAATGGTTTTCACGGAATTCTGGGGTTAAGTTGTGGCTTATTCAAAATGGCGTCTTTGAACTTCATCGTTACCAACCATAAAATTTTAGGCTTGTCTCTTAAATTTTTGTACCAGGTATGGTTTGTAAAAACGGCGTAAATTGAGCAGTTGTATAGAAAAAAAACTGTACCAGGCGCGTACGCAGCTTTTCCTGCGGGGGAGTGCACTTTGAGCTTGGGCGCGGACCTGTAAAATATGCGTGCTTATGAAACTTGACACTAAAAATGGCAGTAACATTTTCTGAACGCAAGTGATGACTTCGAAATTGTTTCGAAACACTTGATTTGATTCAGCTGATTTATTTATTTTTTAAAAACAACAATATGGATAAGAAAACATGAAAAAGTCGAAAAATATCTACTATATAATTTGTAGTCCCAACCTGAACGGCTGTCGACTTTTTTTCTTTTATTTAGTCCCTTTTTCATTGTTCTTATCTTGCCGTATCTGATCTGACTGAGCAGACCTTTTTATCAGGTGAGTCTTGTATTGTGGTGCGCATGGGAAAAGTGCTTTGTTGAGAATGAATGCATAGATCAAGAGTGGGGTATGGACTTTGTGCGTATGTGGGTGGTGTTTTGGAATATAATTTGTTTACGGTTTTGAGAATTATGTGTAAATTGATGAGACACTTGCTTTGCCTATGTGTGCTTTGATAAAATGGGTGTTGGCAGTTCTCACCCACAGGCTGCAAAGGTTACTAGATGTTGATAGCAGGTGTACCAAGAAGACGTTGCCAAAGTTTAATGGTTGTGTAATACAAATTCAAGACGATATTAGCATTTTTAATGCCACGTGACGATGACGTCATTAAGTGTTGATTGGTAAGTTGTCAGTGGGAGGTCGAGCGGAATTTACGTGACTTTTGTAAGTAATTACACAATTACTCGGTTTTTTAATTGCTCCGAATTGTGATTGGATGATGGGTTATTTTGGTCATTTTTTGTGCACGTAGTAATTCACAATTGGTATGATGACCAATTTCATCCTGGAATTCTATCGCCCTGTAATTGTTAATTTCTATCGCATTTTACTAAAAAGTGATTTACTTTTGCAATTGTTCTTAGCATAGTTATGTGCAATCTACTCTATGTCAAGGAGGATTTCAACAAAGTTTAATACTTGATCGTTTTAAACTGAAGGAGATACGAGCTCTTTTTTTAATGCCCCGTGACTAATGACGTCAATACGAGCTGATTGATGGTATCTAGAACAGGTGTGTCAAGGAAGATGTTGACAAAGTTTAATATTCGTATGTTTCAGATTAAAGGAGTTATAAGCAATTTTACAATGTCACATGGTTGATGACGTCTTCGTTTCTTGATTGACATATTTTGTCAGTTGTACTTGTGTCGATGAAGATGTTGACAAAGCTTGATGAATCTTTTTACATAAACACAAGTTATGAGCGACTTTCTATAGTCACGATCAGTGAAGTCACACAGTTTAATTGACAAGGTTTGTTTATGTTTTTATGTCCTCTATTCATGAGTTATGTTGTTGTTTGTGTTGTTGTTTATCTTGCTTTAATATTTGACTGTTTTTAGAATGTAAATATAAAATAGGGTAAGGCGATGGGGTAGGCCAGGTTTTGTCCTGATCAAAAAAATACAAAATCTGATTGTATGGCTATTACAACATCATTTTAAGCAAATTTAATGGCAGTATTTCGAGCGACCGTGCAACTCTTTGTCAAGTGAAAGCTGGAGTTGAGTGAAATTATAACGGTTCTTAACATTTAAATTATAAGTGTATAAACAACAAGCTAATATATAACTAAGACATAATAATTTCAATATCCAGTGAATGTATATAGCTATAATAAAAGTGGCTTATTTTATCGTTCATTCTTTGTGAATTACATGGTTTTCGACGGAAAGTGTCTTTTGTAGGAAGTATTTCTAAAGGAAAGAGACCCATGTCTGAAATAGAGTGGCTTGGAGTAGTGAAGTGAGATGGTACTGCGGCATCAGAATTTGCGTGATTTGGATTGTTTGTTGTCTGTCTGTGTTCAATGATCTTTTGCAAAATGTTCGTTTGCTGTCTCCGATGTATCGTTTCTCATCTCATCTCGTCGCTTCAGAAAACATTTGATCTCGAGCAATTTTTTTGTTGCTTCAAAGAAGTGTAATGTATAACAATTATGAAATTAATTTTTGTTTTACTTTTTTTTAACTGTCGAAGCTGTTGAAGTTTTAGTCAAAAATGGAAAAATTTAGTCGCAAATGTGACCGTATCGGTCGTAATATCGAGCTCTGTTTATAAAAAATTTAACTTCGAATTGTCTAAAGTAGAAATAAGAACATAGCAACTCCAGTTTAACTGTTATTTTGTACTGCAGATGCCTTCTATTTATGATTCAATTTTTGAAGCCATCAGTAATATCTCAAAAGAGTCTTTAAATCTTCTTGATGAGCTGTTTCGCTGCCAACATACAGGTACGTTATAGCAACAATCATGTTTAATTGCGTGTTCTGTCATAAATTTACTCAGATTAGCGGGAAGACATGTTTTTCGTTGCTCCGCGCTTTGCATTTTACTTTTGCTTTCAGTTGCAACTTGTGGACATGTTTTGCTTTCTTTTAGCATCACTCGTAATTTTGTTGGTATGGCTAAAGTTGTCAGATGTCGCTTCCAAAGATCAAGACTGCAATACTACAGAAATTCGACTTCTTTGTTTAACCTTCCTGAGCTTCAAATTATCTTAAGTAATGACATTTGTCCTCAACCTGGACCTACAAATGAATTGATCTCTTTCTACTACCAGAATGTTAAAAGTCTAAAGACCTCTTTAAATGGTGATGGAACTAAAGCTGATGTTACATGAGGCAATTTTTCGTGCAACTTGTCTCGCAACGCCATTGCAAAACGAGTTGAACGAGCCATTGCAGCGTCTAGCACCCCTTGCAATGGCTAAAATCGTTGTGAGACAAGTTGGAGACATCATTGCTGAAAGTAGAATCCTGTTCTACTTTTCGCAATGATTTTAGTTACAAAACTCAAGTTGCAGGAGCCATTGTGCCGTGTAACACCCCCTTTGCAACTTGTCTCGCAATGGCGTTGCGAGACAAGTTGCACAAAAAATAGCCACGTGTAACATCAGCTTTAAGAACAGATTTTATATTACAAAAATATTGCACCAGAAGGGGAGCAATTTGAAAAAATGTGATTTCCTGAGAGGAAATGTGTTGCTATTGACAACAATCACTTGCACCAGTGACCTTCATATCACATAAGAAAGTTATAGGTAGCTATAATAATATTATTATGAGCTCACCATAACCAGCTGCATTACTCTTAGTGCTCACTTGTCTTTCAGGCGTTTTAGCTTCTTGACTTTGATGTTGTGGTTCATGTTTCTCGGACATATTAGATACACCATACATGAAAACAAAGGATTCTGGAGATTTTATAAATTTGAAGTATAAAAACTTTATTAAACATGAAACAATATTAATATCAGGAAATAAAGACAAGGAGAACTCGGAAAGAATCCGAGCCCCAGATGGGATTTGAACCAACGACTATGGCAAGCCGTTACTGCCAAATGTCATTCAGTTCTCTAAATCAGTTGAAAATACCACACTACGTATTGAGATATTCATACAACTGGTCCAGTTTTCAATTCAAGGTATTCGAAGAAAGCTCGACGAGATAAAGCAATCTCGACGAAGACTTGACGAGATAAAGCAATCTCGACCAAAACTCGACGAAATTAAGAAATCTCGCCGAAAACTCGACGAGATTTTGTGCACCACAGGAAACACATTTCAATCTTATTTTCGTTTTGGGAAGAGCCTGGGTACGAGTTTGATGGCACGTGCGACACACAAAGACTTTTGTATCACATACTTCCCGCTATATTATGAGCTGCATGTAAAAATAAACCCGGTTATCCGAAACTTTTGGACAATATCAACTCTCTTCCCACTTTCCGTAGGACTGGTTAAAATGCTGTTGTAATAACTTAAGGACGTCACTTTCATCTTCTGTCAGTTCCTCCATTTGACAAATAAGACCAAGTAAAATTGTTAAATAGTTTCCAAGTTTTCTTTCAGGATACTCAAGAAGGAGATTATCATTAGATGAGTCTATCTTATTCAACAACTTGTCGAAATCAAGCAAAAAGAGTCGGAGTTCTTCAGCTAGTTCACCTTCACAACCGGGGATTGAAGCAGCCATTTTGAAACGTGGGCTAGACTTATGCTACTTCCGTTTTTCGGTCCCCTTGATGTAGAATGGGTTCCCTGTGGTGCACAAAATCTCGTAGAGATTTCTTAATTTCGTTGAGTTTTCGTCGAGATTGCTTTATCTCGTCGAGTTTTCGTCGAGATTTTTTCATCTCGTCGAGTTTTCGTCGAGATTTTTTCATCTCGTCGAGTTTTCGTCGAGATCTCAATAGGGAAAGTGTGAAACTGAATACCTTGAATTGAAACCTGGATCAATTGTATGAATATCTCGATACGTAGTGTGGTATTTTCAACTGATTTAGAGAACTGAATGACATTTGGCAGTAACGGCTTGCCATAAAACACAGACGTGTCACACCGTACTGGCCACAAGCCAATGCAGAAGTGGAACGCTTCAATCGTACTGTAAAGAAAGCTATCCGTGCAGCACATACAGAAGGGAAGCCTTAGAAACAAGAGCTCAACAAATTCCTAAGGTACTACCGTGCAACACCACATGCAACGACCGGAGTTTCCCCTTCAGAGTTATTGTTTGGCCTTATAATCAAAACCAAATTGCCTCAGCTAACTACTACCAAGCCATCGGCAACACTTCGAGCTGCCTTAGAAAGAGATAAACAACAAAAAGAAAAACGTAAACAATATGCAGACGCCAGAAATCATGCATCTGTGTCCAACATCCAAAGAGGTGACAAAGTTATAATGCGACAGTTGCGACGTAACAAGCTATCGACACCATACAGCCCAGAAATTTACACAGTAATAGAAAGAAAAGGTCCGTCGGTCATTTTACAGCACAAGAAAGATAGTCCAATTATCATGCGAAATGTTGCCCACGTCTCCAAAGTTCCGTCAGATATGGAACAGAGTGAAGACAACGATGATGATGTGTCACTTCCTGACCAATCATATGAAAAAATCAGCAACGTCACCGACCACAGCGAGTCAGAAGACCTCCTGTGAGACTCAGAGACTATGTTCTCAATTAGCTATTGTCAGGAACTGTTTTTCCTCAAACTAATCTGCAATTTTACTATGGTTATTTGGTTAACAACATTACACGAGAGATTTAGTTTTGATTGTATTTTCAATCTATACGTAGGACTGATAGAACATACTGGAATTTCCTTATAACAGACAGTGTTGAGTTTGAATAGGAATTGCAATTTTAGCATGCAGAAGTAACATAGTTGCTAAAAGTTGTTTACCTAGTTTTAGTTCATTTTTCGCCATAAGAGGGATATAGTGTCACGATTACGTCACACAACTTAATATGTAAATGATTATGCAAGAGAGCGGAAAAGGGAATACAAGAGTTTAGTAAGCGAGCAATTTGAGTAAATGAATAGATTCTATAGCTATGCCTGGCTTTTGTTTATTATACATTGCTGGATTTCTTGCCTATATTACAAACGAAAGGAATACATTAGAGCAGAACAATTGGCTTCAACAAAGAAACGGGAAGCATAAAAAGAGCCATTACTACTAAATTAGTAGAAATGGATTAGCATTTAAATACAAGAAAACCATTAGTGCAGTAGTTTCAATTAGCAACTGTGGTATCTTAGGTAACCTGGCCTAATTTATAACTTAGGGGACTGGGTAGAGGGAGAGGGAGTCGGCCATGTTGAAATAAAGTCTTAGGATATTAAAGCAACCATAAAAAATATATAGAAAAATTAGTGCAATAGTTTTAATTAGCAAAAACCAATAGTTTATTAGTTGCTTCATTTAAACGAAAACTACGTTATATGTATATACACATATCAGACATAGCATATCAATGTGGCTGAAACTTAGGTAGTTAAAACAGTGACAGATGCGGCAGTGATAACCGGCCTCACCGCTGGAATAGGATATCTTGCTAAAAAAAGTTATAAAAGAGAATTTTACGGGTGATCCATCAGTAAACGTTATGAATTATGTTAAGATGACTGCTGTGATTGCAACTAGTATTGCTGCTACAGAATATTTGGAAGAAAAACAAAATAATACCTAAATCTATTTAAACTCTAGCACCAATACACATAGACTTCAATGGCTAGTTTAGCTTTAATTGATGATAGGAGGAGCTATACTAAATGCAGCAGCTTTTACAGGAGGCAATGTAATAGCTAAATATTTTTCAGGCGATGCTGGTGAAGCAGCTTTAGAAGAAGCAAAGAGGCATGACAAAGCATTAGAAAAAATACAATAGGGATGTTGAAAAATATACAGAAGAGCGAAAAAAATCTCAAGATTTTTTAGCTAAACGAAGATCAGAAAAAAGGCTTGCCTTGTGTGATTTAAAAGAGACAGATCATAATTTTGAGGTTTATAGAAAATTTCATAATAAACATTTTACAATGAAAAAACCTCGTTGGGAAGATTATTACAAACGCTCTCAACATCAAAAAAGTGGAGAATTAATTTTTGTAGGCGCTGGTGCAATTGCTGTTGGATATGGTGTTAGTCATTTAAATCTAAAACCACGTTATATGTATATAAAGCTATGGATAAAATATATTATGTTCCCAAAGGATATTGGAAAGGAATTTCAGCAACAAAAAAGTTAGCCACTGAGGCAAAAGTATCAGAAGAAAAAGCTAGAGATTGGTTAAAAAAATAAGCCATATGGCAAATCTACTTACCTGCCCCAAAATATATACCAAGGCCTAAATTTGATGTCAGTGTACCAAATGAAGTTCACCAGGCAATTCAGAACATTCTTACTAAAGATGGAAATATACTGCATTCCTTCCTTTCATTAAACATTTTTTTTAAAAGATATATCAATTCACAAAGGCTCTTTTTGCACATCTGGAAATATAGTTTCGAACTGCTTCTTGCTTTTCTGGCCTCTCCTTTGAACTAGCTGAAAGAGGTGGTGGAGTCTTTACATTTAATTCACATGGAATTCCTGGATCTTCATGCACTGTATTGCATTTATATAAGGTTTTTGAACATATATTGAAAGAAACACAGCAAACTTTTTCCTATTCAGTATTCTTCGATTTTTCAATTAAATATTTGCACAAAATTTTGGAAGGTCTACCTTCTGTGTGATGATTTAAAAATCGAGTGATTCTATGGTATGAATTTTGTACCTGCTGCATGGCTATCAATTTTGGCATTTGGGACAAATACAACTTTTTTCTCTAAAATTTCAACTTTAATATATATTTTCAGCAAATAACTCAAATTACCTCAGAATACTAGGTCATTGGTTAGACCAACAT
>JAOBAY020039638.1:0-13963 GCA_025331085.2 Zoanthus sociatus
GAAACAAATGGAAGATTGGAAATGGGCCGGTAGTTTTCTTTAGTAAGGACATCCTGCTTTCGTTTTAATGTTGGTAGAACAATTGCATCTTTCCATTCATTCGGTACAGTTCCAGTAGATAACGAGAGATTGATCATGCTTGTTATGGTGGGAGCCAGTAGATCAGTAAACTGCTTTAGTAGGCGAGTAGGAATGGGGTCCAGCGCACACGTTTTAGATGGTGATGACATAATTAACTCAGAAACGTCTTCAATTGAAACTTTGTCGAACGACGAGAGTTCATAAATAATTCGGACAGGGCAGAATTGTGTTGAAGATGTTGAAGTTGGCTGACCGATACAACACTGCAGCTCAAGTCTAATTTTCTCTATTTTCTCAGAAAAATACTCCGCAAATTGATTTACGAGAACCTCAGCCGAGTCACATGGGGAGTCAGCGGGGTATCTGTTGGTTTGTAAAGGAGGTGGTTCATTTCACTGAACAAGGCCTTTTGATTCCCACTAAGTTCATGAATTCGGGCGGAGTAAAACGATGTCTTAGCATCAAACAGTAGACGGGAGACATTGCTTCGAGACTCAACAAATAACTGGCGGTCAATTTCAAGTTTAGAGCGTCGCCAGTGGCGTTCTAGTCGGCGGTAATCGAGCTTGGCTTTAGCAATATTGCTGGAAAACCAAGACCTTAAGGCTCTCTGTCGGACTCGTATTGAAACCATGGGCTCGTGGCCCTCAAGAATATGAGACAAGGTTACTTGAGATTGATAAGCAAGATTGTCAATGGTTTGCGCGGGAGACAGTTGGAGTAGACTGGACTCGATGTCTGATTGATATTGATTCATGTCGATTGATTTGATTTTCCGGCAGGAATGGACAATGATGGGGCGTTTGGGTTTAGCCATGTTTAGAGGAAATAGCACGGTAGAGTGGGTGGACATCATGTAGTGTGCCACGGGAGCAGAGGTCAGCAAATCGCAATCCTCGCGGGTGATCACTAGAACAAGAGTGTGACCAGCAACACGGGTGGGAACAGTGACATGCTGTACAAGTCCAAACGACTGTAGAAGAGATAAGAACTTTGCTGTAGTAGGATCTTCGGGCCTGTCCACATGAATATTAAAATCCCCCGTTATCAACAGGCAATTAGGCGTTATACAGAGAGCGGCAAAAAGTTGGAATATTTCATCAAGAAAAACAGAGGTTGGGATATTATTCTTGTTAGATCTAGGAGGGCGGTAGACAACTGTTAGATTGATTGACTTGGAGCATTGAGAATGAAGAACGACCGTGTTGAGATGCTCAAATGACTGAAAAGAGTCTACAGGGCAACACTGGCTGGCCTTAAGTAATAATGGCTGTTTCAGTATAACTGCCACTCCTCCACCACGGCGATCTTTACGTGGGATAGATCGTAATTTGTAACCAGGGGGGCATAAATCACCAGCAGTTACAGGGTCATTTTCAGTCATCCATGTCTCAGTTAGGCAACAAACAGCTTTTAGTTTGTGTAGGGGTGTATTCAATTTTTCTAGCTGTGTATTGTTATGTTCATTCACAGGTGCGTTTTCGGCAAAAATTTGTAATGCTTGCGATGGGTAATCAGGGTAGTCAATAGGAGGTAGTACTCTAGAATGAATTAATTTCATATCATCTTCGGTTTGTGATGCAGTTCTAAATCTGTTTAATAATTCTACAAAATTCCGGTCACCCTTTTGCCTCATAATTTCTGTCAATTCAATCATTCGAAATATTACCCATGGGTGATATAAGTTAATGATGTTATTCTTGTATTGTTCAAAAACTGACTTTCTGCATATGGGCGGCAGCTGATATAGATCTCCTACAACTACAATACTTAGTCCTGCATAGATTTGGTCAGCAGGTATTCCAAATATGTCTTTTAGCCTTTGGTGTATTTGGAGTTATGTAGTGTTTGATACCATAGAGATTTCGTCGATGATTATTAATTTCAATTCAGACAGTGATATTCTTAGCTGTGTTCTCTTTTGGTCAGACATAGGAGGTAGATTATCACCTGATTCCTTTGGTATTGCTAGTCCAGTATTTATGGTGGTGCCATTGAAATTGATAGCAGCTACCCATGTTGGAGTCATAAGTAATACGGTTGGCTTTTCAACATTAGTTGGTCCATGTCGAAACGTTTTCGTAGCAGTGTGATATATAGTGTTAATTAAATACGATGTTCCTGCTCCAGCGCTGTCAGTGATAAACAAATGGATTGGTTGTATGTTTTCTGGTTTTACACTGTTCATGTTTTTAACCTTGTCTTGACACCACGTTAACACCATGTCATAGGTCTTACGTTGTTTAGTGTTTAGTGTTCTGACAGAACGACGAAGTTCGTCATCAGCTACTTCCGATGGTATTTGGCTATTGCAGCAGGTGATTGTTGATTTGAATTTTGTACATTACCCAGATGGTCTTCTGGAAAGTTGTTAAATGATTCTTCGTCATTCAAATTTTCAAGTAACAATTGAGATTGTAAATCCTCATTCTCCTGATCATTGATTGGATCGTATGATATAAATGCGGTCATGTCATTGTTTCGTAGTGTCTCTAGTGCTTCAAGAACAGCATCCGAATCCGGTTCAAAGATTTCTTTATTTTGTTCTACTATTGTTTGCACATTTGGTTCGTAAAACTTTGAAATGTAAGTCTGATCATAACCAAGGAGCTCAGATTCGACTCTCCATGGGTAATACAACATGAGAAGATGGTGCAAGTAACGTTCGGGCTCTTTTGACTTGTTTGGAGTATGATACCGGATTACAGCTTTTACCTTCCTGCATTTCATGATTTCAGAACTATTCAATAGTTTAATTTTTCTGGGAAATATGGATTTAGAATCGTTATCTGCATGTAATTGCTCAATTACATCATCATTGAGTATTTCGGGTTGAGCGTCAGCTGTTTCAGGTACGTCAGTCCTACAATCCTTGTAATAATACGCAGCGAATTAAGCTAAACACATGTTGTTCAAAGATGGGATTTGATTTGGTCTTATACTGTAGCGGTCGATAATGTTTGACTTGTAAATATCAGTACTATCATCATCCATTTCTTCAAGTTCTTGTTGGCTTTTTGCTACTCGTAATCGTTTTCTGGCGTATCAGTGCTCACAAAAACAATTTTTGGAAATATCTTCCTTAACCAAAGCTCGGGCATGCAACGATAAATACTTTCTTCAGAACTGACTTCTCTAGATGAAAGAAATGCTGCACCAATCTTCTTAAGTGCATCTCTAACATTAAGGTTTGCTTCTTTTGCTGCACTTACAATAGCTTGAGAACAATTGGTTTCATCTTTTGTAAAATAACTACATACATATGTAATACATTTATAGTGATTAAAAACTGGCTGAAGGTCAACATTGGCAGCAAATCCCTTGATATCAGCGATAAAATAGTTATTGGTGAAACAGCTGTTTAGTGGTCTTTCGAGGTGCAAGCCAAAATCAGAATCTGGTGATATCGATAATGCTGCTACGTATTCTTCTATTTTAATTCCAATATCTTTGAAAATATTTTCCTCGGTGAGGGATGGATCATAATCAGATTTGCTAGGGTTAAGAACTTCGTCGATTTTGTGCTTTACTGTCGATAGAATTTCTTTGCATCGGTCCAATGTCTTCATTTTAGTTGTCTCATCCATATTTTCTGGTAATGGCTCTGCTACAACAGTTTTATCTGTAAAGAATTGTCAAAAATTGTATCTGCAAGCAATATTTTTATACTTTCTACATGCTTTATTGTGACTGAGTTTGATATTTTCTCACTAATTCATGAAATTCGGGATCAATTTCCTTGTTAGGTAAGTAGGCATGGAGATGCTGGTCTATGTAGGCAATATAGGCTTCTTTGGTATCATGGGTTAATGTAGGGCAATCAGATGTCCATATCAATGCATGTAAATGAGGTGATCCTCTCATCTGGAATTCTATGCGAAGTGCATAATATACAATTTTACCGATTGGATTAGTCGTTGTAAGTAGAATCTCAGTAAAGAACGTTTGTACTCTGTATTGAAAGTGTTTTGCTGTTATCACAGGATTAAGATTAAGAAGTCGACATCTTTCATCATATGACAAAGCATCTACTTCTTCATCAGTTATGCTTGAGCCATTGACATTTGAAACAGTTCAGGCCATCTTAAGACAGCACATGATAATGTCATAAACCATGTGGGTATACCAAGTTGTTTGACCATGGCTACTACTTCATACATGAACTTTTGCCAATATGGTGGGGAACCTGGTATTTGTCTCAAGAATAAATAAGCCTAATCTTGAGAAACAAGATGCTGTAAAGTTTCGGTATTTGATCTAACTTGTGATGCAGTGATATACTGACCGTGAACTTTCTTAAGTGCAATGTTAATACTATCAGATACCTTTTTCTGTTCAATTATAAATTGTGCAAAGAACAGGTATTCAGGGTTTTTTGCAAACCTTCCACTATAATGTAATAATCTTGCATTGAAATACTTTACAGGTGATAATTTAACATTTCTTTGTGCGGTATATCCGAATCTTCCCTTTGGAAACTTCACAGTCATCAAAGATACTGGATGTTTATTTTCGCCTGGTGTAATGTTGTAAATCTCTCTTCCAGGAGAAACATTGCATTGGTTTTCTTCCAGAATAACTGGATAGTCTGGAAATGTTGCTTGTAATCATGTTTCACTGGCTGGTGACCTGTATTCATTTAAAGGATCTTCTTGTTCCTCATTTTCTGATTCTTTGTCAACATTCTCGGGATCATTGTTGGTTATATCAGCTTCAGATCGACAGTTGTACTAGTACACACGTTCGTGTCATCGTTTTTTGTATTTTCCATACCTGCAAGTTGGTTGTCTATATTTGAACAATCAATTAAAACATATTTATACAAATTGTTATTTGATGTTAGCCATTTTAAGCCTGGTTTCCATATAACCGTAATCGCCGTAAGAGTGCCCCAAACAGTGTCCCAGCACTGTCTGGGGTAGGTGCCGTAAACATGCCCCAAACACCGCAGATAGAGTGTTTCCATTTAATATATTTGCCTGCGGCGCTGGAGAGTGATTGAGCCTCGTGACCTTCGGGGGAATTCACGCTTTGAAAATGACTGTGCTAAATAGAAGGATGCTGCTTAATTGTCAGCTCACTCTCCTTGTTGCCTATATGGAGCTACGACGTAGAAGAAACAAGCCAAAACGAAAACACCGAATGTGGGTGCGAGACATTTTTCTGCAACGCCAGGAACGTGGCCAATATTATACCTTGTTTCAAGAACTGAAACTACACGATAGAGAATACGTCTTCAGGTATGTATTTAGTCAACCAGTATGGTTTAGTTCTGACATTTTTTATTCCAAAAAAACTACAGCTTTAAGCTAAGTTTACTGAGGTAACCAGACATTTATTTAAGTATTTGTATGATTAAACGTAAACATGCATTTCGATGGAGTTTTCATTTTCGAGTTTCGCGCCACTCGTAAAAAATATTTATTCCCAGTCCCCACGCATATTAATAACTTGTGGCAATACTATCATGAAGGATATGGGATCCCACACCCTGCCGACAATCTAAAAAAATTAGCATAAGGTTTTACAAGATTAATTTTTATAAGAATTTTCGTAGGAATTTTCTCTCCCATTCTCTCCATTTTTTTTTAAAGAAAAAGATTGGTGTTATGTAAAAGTTTTGGTTTTATCGGCTCGTGTAATTTCATTTAAGCTCCTCCAATCCTCCCCTCATACAAAAACAGATGGTTGACCCCGACCCCAAGCGCTCATCAACTAAGACCACGATCATTCTTAAAGTCATATTCAATCCAATGTTTACAATAAGTATGACAAATGCTTTTGGTGAGTCTTGTGGCACTTGTGTTAATAGCAAAATATGTGTGAAATTCTGCTCGTTTATTTAAAGGTTCTTTTGCAATTTTATGTCTGTTTTAAATTATTCCCAGGTATCTAAGAATGTCACCAGAACGGTTTGACCACCTGCTATCACTGGTTGCCCCCCTTATTGCAAAATCTAAATGCCGAAGTCGGGATTCACTATCGCCTGAGCAGCGCCTTGTTATTACTCTTCGTTACCTTGCAACAGGTGACTCGCAGCAATCGGAGTCATTTAACTTTCTGGCGGGTAGAACTACTGTATGCAACGTTGTCCGGGCAACCTGTGAAGCCTTATGGAATGCTCTGAGCGAAACCTACCTAAAGGCTCCCGAAACCAAAGAACAGTGGCAAAAGATCGCAAGAGAGTTCGAGGCAGCTTGGAATTTTCCAAACTGCCTGGGGGCATTAGACGGCAAACATATTGCCATAGAATGCCCAAAGAAAGGGGGGTCTAATTTCTACAATTATAAGGGGTTTCACAGTCTGGTGCTGATGGCCATGTGTGACGCAAATTATTGTTTTAGTTTGGTTGACATAGGTGGCTATGGAAGAGACAACGATGCATCAATATTTGCCCAGTCCGAGATGGGAGTGGCATTCGAGCAAAATGAGATTGATATTCCTGAAGCTGAAGTTGTAGATGGCTATACCCTCCCCTATGTCATTGTCTCCGACGCCATTTTTCCGCTCAAAACGTGGCTAATGAAGCCTTTTCCAGGGAAAAATCTTAGCGAGGAAAAAGAGGTCTTCAATTACAGGCTATCCAGATGCAGAAGGACAATTGAAAATACGTTTGGAATGTTTTCAGCGAGGTGGCGAATATTTCGTAGGCCAATCCGAGCAAAGCCTGAATCTGTTGAAAGAATTATAAAAGCGTGTGTTTGTCTTCACAATTATTTGGCGCAAACTGACAATGCAGGATATGTACCAACTGGTTTTATAGATGCAGAAGACAGCACTGGAGATTTAATTCCTGGAAGCTGGAGGTCGATTGTTGCAGATGATAGGTCAGCCTTGCAAGGCATTCAAAGGGTTGGGAGCAACAACTACAGGCTGGACGCAAAAGCGATCAGAGATCAATTCAAGGACTATTTCAATAGTTCCGTTGGTTCAGTGTCATGGCAGCTAAATCATGACAATGAGCCACCTCAAATACTCAAGATCTTCACGGATTTCGGGAACATCATTACGGCCTGCTCCTGACCTGACCCCCTTCGTCCGCTTAATATATTTTGAGAAAGACGTGCGTATGTTATTGTACCGTGTTTGGGCTTCGCTCACTTCGATTCCCAACTTGCTTGCCACTTCTTTCCAGGCGTTTTTCTTTTTCAGAGGCATTTTAAAATCTTTGCATGTTTTATCATACAATACCCTGTACTGTTGTATACAGTTCATCAAGGTTTCATTATCGACTGACGTTTCTTCGTTTTCCTGTAAGCTCTCCATTGCGTTCGCCATTTCAAAAGTAAAATCAAAACACTCTATTTTGGTGTGAAAATGGCACCAGATTTTCACAATTCGATTGGATAGTTCTAATCATGTGATTTGCTGAGACCCCGGCATGTCGCAGATCACCACAGACGAGTGTTTCCATAAAATGTTTCCTTTGTCTGGGACGCCGTAACTGCTGGAAGAGTTGAACTCAATTCAACTTTTCCGGCACCGCAGACAGTGTGTCGCAGACCGCCCCAGACACCGGAACAAAGTGTTTCCATAAAAAATACGATAGCCAGAATCACTTCCCAGACAGTGCTGGGGCACTGTCTGGGACACTCTTACCGCGCTTACGATTATATGGAAACCAGGCTTAAGGGTTAAAATCAGATAAACTGCATGCAATTTGAAAAACAAACATTTAACTCTTCAGTTTTTAAACTATGTCTGATTTCAACTGACTGGTCAATGTTTAACAAAAATGATAGAACCACTGCCCTACATATTGCTCTCTGAATGCATTGCTCTGTCACACAATTATTAAAGGTTTCTGTCCGGGAGAACTCTGTGGTTTTCCACAGTATTCAATCTTTTTAAAAAAATATTCCACACCTTTTTTTTTTGGAAGGGGGGTAGATGGGGATATATATATACCGAGTTAAATTAGCTGGGACTTTGTTTTTGACAGCTTTTTGAGCCTCCACTCAAATTTTTAATAGCTATACCCCTAAAACATGCGCTGAAACCCTGAATAAATTATTATAGCACTTTATGCGAGCTAGTATACTGTTAGTGCTTAAATAGAAATACATTTTTCTAATTTAATTTTATAGTAAAATTAATTCTGCTAACCTTGAAAGACCTATTAAGTACTTATGTGTGATTTGAATTTTTGCACTATAAGAAAAAACTTGAGATCTAATACAAGACTCAAAAAAAGTTTGGGTTTAGCACAATATTCAGCTTTACTGTAGTTCAAGGCAATATTGGCCAAGGCGTAGTAGCATTTGTTCAAAGACATTATGAACTTAAATATCAAAACTGTAAAAAGGCTCAGGTTAGGTGTTACAGTAAGTGGCACAGTTAATATTTTGGCCATGTAAGACTTTATAAAATTTAAAATTGGTGATATGCTGCTAGGTAGTTTCATATTGTATGTTTCTCCAGCAATAAAAATTCTAAAATTTAAAAATCAAGCTTTCGGACTATGCGTCCATCGTCAGGATAAAATGGTAAAATGTACAACCAACTACTTTAGGAATTATTTATAGCGACATGTAAGAATTGTAAAAAATATTGGTATGATAATAAAATAAAATCTCTCACTACTTAAAACAATAATGTCAAAATAATATTTTATAAGATTCTGGCAATATTCTCCCATTGTCTCTATTTGCAATAGATTTTTCAATTCGTTCAATCATCCAAGCATCTTTTAATTTCCTTTTAAACCAATGATATTCTTTATTAATGATTTTACTTTTGCTTTTTTGGTCAACTCTGATGAAAGGAATTTAAAACAAGAAGAACAACATATTACACATGCTTTAAAGTCCAATGGATATTCAATTAAATTTTTGAAGGAAGTCAAGAAAAAGATAAAGTGCGAAACAACTAGAAACACCCCAGAAATTAAGAAGAATTTAATTGTTTGGCGGTCATGCCATATATTGAAGGCACAACGGAAAAACTAAAAAGAGTTTTACAAAGTCATAACATTAGAATTGCAATGAAACCAGTTTCTATTTAAAAAAAGTTATTTAATGCGACCAAAAAATGTGATACCAGCATGCAAACAAACGGGTGTGATTTACTCAATTCCATGCAAAGACTGTGAAACTAAATATATTGGTGAGACTGGACGTTCCCTTGAGACAAGACAAAAAGAACACCAGAGAATTGTACGGTTGGCAAAAACAAAAGATTCGGCTTTAGCAGAACATGTTTATGAAAATAACCATTTAATTAATTGGAACTAGAGTAAAATCATTAACAAAGAAAGTCATTGGTTTAAAAGGAAATTAAAAGAAGCTTGCATGATTAAACGAATTGAAAAATCTATTGCAAATAGAAACAATGGAAGAACATTGCCAGAATCTTATAGAATATTATTTTGACATTATTGTTTTAAGTATTGAGAAATTTTATTATCATAACTAATGTTTTGACAATTTTTAATGATGTCTGCTTATTACATGTCGCTATAAATAGTTCCAAGTAGTTGGTTCTATTACCATTTATCCTGACGATGGACGCATAGTCTGAAAGCTTGATTTTTTTTATAAATTTTAAAACATTTATTGCTGGAGAAACATAATTTTATAATATGAAACTACCTAGCAGCATATCACCAATTTTAAATGGTAGTTTTATTTTCGTTTTTAGAAAAAATACGTACTTTTAAATATATCCCAACTTAGTGAACTAAAGAGTGATTATGAACATTAGTGATGAAATCATTTTTTATTCATCACGAAGGAATAAAGTTTAAGTCCCCTTGTGTCTACAGTTTACCCAATGGTATAACAAATCGATGGATAGTTAACTTATCCCATATTTTTGGAGTATTATATTGCTTTTGTCGTATTGACAACATTTTGATCATTTTCAATTGATGAAGTTCGCCTTGCCAATGGACCAAGCAATTCAGCAGGTCGTGTTGAAGTTTCGGTGAATGGTACCTGGGGAACTGTATGTGACGATTACTTTGACATATCTGACGCGAATGTTATTTGTCGAATGTTGGGATTCTCTGCTGCAAGAAATTTTAAATGCTGCAGCAAATATTTTGGCCGTGGATCTGGACCAATATGGCTCGATGATCTTCGATGTTTGGGAATTGAAACATCTATTAATCAATGTTCCCATAACGGACTCGGAGTGCACAACTGCGGACACAGCGAAGATGTTGGAGTTGTTTGCCAACCAGGAATTAATATTAAAAGTAAGTAACTCGATTTATTATTATTGTAGCAATTTTGTCAAATGAATGGTCATAGGGGCAGGCAAAACAAATCACACAAACAGACCTTTTTCGTTCCACTGCTTTTATTGATGATTTTAATGTCCAAGTAGACTTATTCCTGCATTTCGTTCTTTGGTTCGCAGGTATTTTATGGTTAATCTGAGCCTCAAAGTTACTAGTGATTTGGTTTGCAATAGAACATGTTATTCGTCAGCTTTATTTTTCGATTTTTTATTATGTAACTGTGAACAAAATTGCGACATTTCTTTGTATCATCCTAATCATCATCATCATCATCATCATCATCATCATCATCATCTTTATCTTTGCTGACACTATCATCATCTATTCAAAAGCTGTTCACTAAATCGTTTATAATGGAAGTTTTATTTTCGTTACTAGAAAAAAATAAGTCCTTTTAACACTAAACCAAGTTAGTGAACTAAAGAGACATCATGAATATCTATAATGAAATCATTTATCATTCATCTCCACGGGAAAGATTTAACTCCCCGAGTGTTTAGAGTTTTACTCAATGGTAACAACTTGCTGGATAGTTGATTCATCCCAGAGCTTTGGAATATTATATTGCTTTTGTCGTATTGACAACATTTTGATCATTTTCAGTTGATGAAATTCGCCTTGCGAATGGACCAAGCAATTTCGCAGGTCGTGTTGAAGTTTTGGTAAACGGTACCTGGGGAAGTGTATGTGACGATCGGTTTGACATATCTGACGCGAAGGTCGTTTGTCGAATGCTCGGATTCCCTGCTGCAATGAGTTTTAGACGCTGCAGCAGAAATTGTGGCCGTGGATCTGGACCAATATGGCTGGACAATTTACAATGCTTGGGAAGTGAAACATCTATAAACCAATGTTCCCATAATGGTTTCGGAGTGCACAACTGCAGACACAGCGATGATGTTGGAGTTGTTTGCCGACCGCGACATAATGCTAAGGGTAAAGGTCTCAATTTGTCTTTAATGTAGTTTGTTTCCAAAATAAGGATTGCATGTGCTAGCATTCTACCAAATCACACAGAGAGACCTTTTTGCAGCCACTGCTTTTATTGATGGTTTAATTAGTTCGTAGACACTTTTATGTTTACTGTCTGTTTTTATGCTGTTCTAGATTTGGACATGGTGTATTTTTTTCTTACCTTCCGCTTTTTATATCAAAACATTACTTGAGGCGCATTTTTTGTCCATACTTCTTTTATGATACTTGTTCCTGCATCTACTTGTTCGGTTGGAGAAATTTTAGCGGATATTTTAAGTCTCTAAGTAACAAGTTAATTGTTTGGCAATATACATATTTTTCGTCATTGAAGTTTTTCAACTCCTTATTAACAAAAACTGGAAGCTAGATTCTTGGGACGAAAGACATGTAGATTTAAGTAAGCGCGCTAAAGAAGCCGCCTTGTAGTACAAACATTTAAATTTCTAGTATAGACATTTTACCTAACAACTTTTTTCTGGTGTACACGTGTAAAACGCAACGTCGCAACGTGTGCTGTCGAATGAAAACCTTACACATTTTAAATCGCGAAAGATACTGTGAGTTTTTTAAGTTCAGAAATTTTCTAATATATGCTTTCTATTATCGCGGAATACTATTATTTAAACTTCATTCCCATCTTATGAAACTAAGAAATATTTGGTGCGGGTGCACTTCTTTAAGGATCCAGGAAACAAGCTGTAACCAAAAATATTGTCAAAGTTATCGTGTCTACGTTGAACGCTCGGAACCATTTGAAGAATCCTAGTGTACGGGCTTCAATGTTCAACTCAATAAAAGGGAAATTATTACGACTTGTCTTGTAACTTTATGATGTTTTTTGAACATTAACAATTGACCAATTTTATTTATAACTTTTAATTTGAAAAGTTAAGATGAAGGTATCCAGTGGCTACCGCTATGACGGCCGTTTTTTTTTCCATTTACCTGGTATTAACTTAAGGGGTAACTAAAAATTTAAGGTGCCTAGGAAACAAAGTTACTCTGCAATGGTCAAAATAATAAATATATGTTACGAATAGAAAACTAGATAAAGTATCGTATTTTGTACTGAAGAAACGCTTCCGCGTTTCTTAAGATCATCATCATCATCATCATCACCTTCGTCGTCTTTATTTTAGATGAAAATATCAAATTTCATTGAAAAGCGGCTTTCAAAACCTACACAAAGGGTAATTTTATTTGCGTCACCAGAACATTTAACCGCTTTTAACATCAAATTAAATTAGTGAGCTAGAACGTGACCATTAATATCAATAATTAAATTATTTCTCATTTAAGTCCAAAGAAAAGGTTAAATTCATTTAGTATCTTTAGTTTCACCCGCTAATGGTAACATCTCGCTAGATATAGCTATCTTGTCCCAACTTTTTAATTTACTTTTGCATTTGTTTTATTGACAAGTTTTTGAAAATTTTTAGTTGATGAAGTTCGCCTTGCCAATGGACCAAGCAATTCAGCAGGTCGTGTTGAAGTTTTGGTAAACGGTACCTGGGGAACTGTATGTGGTGATTGGTTTGACATGTCTGATGCGAAGGTCATTTGTCGAATGCTCGGATTCCTTGCTGCAAGGAGTTTTAGACGCTGCAGAAGAATTTGTCGCCCTGGATCTGGACCAATATGGTTCGATAACCTTCGATGCTTGGGAAATGAAACATCTATCAATCAATGTTCTCATGGCGGACTCGGAGTGCACAACTGTGGACACTGGGAAGATGTTGGAATTGTTTGCCTGCCGCGAATTAAAATCAAAAGTAAGTGGCTTGATATATTATTATTGTAGCATTTCTCTAAAAGAATTGTTATATTGGGGGAAACCAAATCTCAGAAACAGACATTAATTTTCCCTGCCATTGCTTTTGTTTGTGATTTGATGTCCGTTCTAATTTTATTGCTACATCTATTTATTCGGTTCGGAGGTGTTCTGCGGTTATTTTAAGTTTCTAAATTATTAGGGAATTGGTTTGCAATGGAACATGTTATTCGTCAGTTTTAATTTTCGATTCCTTATTATGTAATTGAACAAACGTTGCGACATTTCTTAAGAGCATCATCATCATCTTTATCTTTGCTGACAATATCATCATCTATTCAAAAGCGGTTGACGACATCTTTAATCCCCCCAAAAGACATGACAGACCAATGGTTTCTTTTGGGGCCATATGGCAGATGATGGGGTTTTCCATTTTTCTTTGAGTCTCGACGGGGGAAGTTGGGCACTTTTTCATGGAATGGTCCCATCCAAATGACCCTGACCCAAGTTCAGATAAATGTTTGGAATACCTTCATGTCAAATATCAACCCTCTAGCCCCAGTAGTTTGGGTGCTATAAGCCTTGAAAGTCAATATTTTGGTTCTAAAATTGCCGGAATTTTATTAAAGTTGAGTTGGGCTGATTATTGCAGTGATAGCATAGTGGTAAAGCTTAAAGTGCCTTTGAAATAAATTTTTTTTTACGTATTTATGTAGCTCGTAATGTCTTTATTTGAAAATCACAAACGGAATTTCGTGAAATTTTCAAAAAATCGTTTTTTTTTTGCTGCCAAAAAGCCCAAAATTCATGTCTCCTGAGCCTGGTGACAAATTTGGCTTTGATGACGTAGTTAGTGGTTCCACAGCTCCTTTCTTGTTACTTGCTTGCAAAGG
>JAOBAY020039664.1:0-13963 GCA_025331085.2 Zoanthus sociatus
TAGTGTTTTATATGTAAAGCGCATTAGATCATTTTTGTATGTGTTTTGCGCTATATAAATATTAATCATTATTATTATTATTATTAAAAACGTAAACTATGAATTACTCTTTGAATCTGATAGTTAGACTACGTGTGCTTTACAAGATAACCGTGAAAAGCAACATTAGATAAAAATGAAACACAACCCAGAAAACTGAACCAACCTTCAAGGAATCTGTGTTTGCTATGATGTTGTCTGAAACATCCAGAACGTCCCGGAAAGTGAGTTTCTCCAAGGTAGTCCCCTTGGGCATTTTGAGCTGCCTGAACAGTTCTAACCAATGGTCCTGTGACAAAGCTTCACCTCGCACGTACTTCAGCAGTGGAAACAGGTTCTGTTATAAACATAAAAGCTGATTATTATAAATGATTCGACGAGCAAAATAAAAAAGAGCAAAATAAATATCAAATGAATCGTGGATTAAGTGCTAACAATATATACGCCCCTTGAAACCATCATCTGGGTACTAATTTAACAACCAAATCAGAAATGACTATAAACCGAAGATGCATCCAACCTTGTAACTGTCCACATCTTTCTGTAGCTTCACAGTCATGACGGTAGGTTTCATTCCCCTCAGTTTCTCGCTCCAGGCTACGAGCAATTCGTCAAACTGAAAAATACGGCTCCTACGTGCAACAGATAAAAAAATATGTGATAGTTTTCAACTTCCAGAATATTTGGTTTCTTTCTTAGAAACAGTGAAAACATGTCATTATGCAACAAAGAGACTGACCTGAAGGAAATCCAATCTTCTTTTGTCAACTCTTCGAGGCCATTGTTAAAATCTTCAAAAAGCTGCCACATTGTTTCATGATGGCTGATATCTTGACCTAATTCATCTGCTACTGCAAACTGGGGTTCCGACACTCCAAACTGTTGACAATCATATCTGGAAAAAAAATTTACAAATTATTTCACACTTGGGTATTCGTATTAAGCAAATATGTTTTCCAACATAGAGAAAAATCTAATCTTCCATCTTTGGAATTCTAGTTAGTGGTAAGTCAAGTGATTCATCGCCTTCTCTACCAATCTATATATATGTTTTTTTGTGTTTAACAGAGTGTCACTATCAAAACTCTGAAACGGATGAATGAGTTATGGATAACTTATTTGGCAAACTCGAACATTCAGAGATCAATCGCTCAAAAGTTATTGTGTCTAAGGTGCAAAACTAGTTTGAAATATACGCAGTATGGTAACGTACCTCTAAAACTGACAATACAAGCAATAATAGTAAATATTTTGCCTGTTCCATTCATTTGTTCAATTTAATTCAGAAAGAAATTTTAAACACTAACAAGTTTACAATTTAAAAACTAAAAGTAGAAAATTTCTTATACTTTAGAGAGTATTTTAATTTTCTGAAAAGATCTTCTTGCTACAGCTCTTAGTGGAAGTGTTCCTGTTTGTCTCTCTAGATCTGCCGACCTTCGGTTTGGATAACGGCATTTAGCCCGAACCTAAACTTTGAGTGTTTGAGAAGATACATGATTGATGTTAATGTTCGGGTTCTGGTTCAGAAGTGGTTTAAAAACATGCATTTGTAGTCCAACAAAATATAAAATTGACGAACAAAACGCTTAATCTAGATACGAAATTGGTTAATTGTACATTCTGTGATACTAAAGACCTTAAGAGGATTTTTTTTCTCAGAGAAAATTCTTACATAATAGAGCTTATTGTTATTAGCATTCTTATTGCCCTTGTGGTCTCCCCCTTTTCTACAGTAACAACCAAAAGTGGATCATTTACACAAGTTTCTTCATTGTTTCCTCCAACTCGTTAAACTCCGCTCTCCTTTCTTTGATAGAGTTCACAGCAGCAAGACATCTTTCATGACTGCTATCCAGGTCAATATCACGTGGTTTCAACTGATGCCAACGTACGCTAAATTTCTCCAGCTCCTGTGAAAACCCTTGAACACGTGACTCCACGTTACTTTTCATCACATCCACCTGGCAGCAAAACATTCCAACTTTAGTAAAACAATAGTCACCACTCTGGAGACAGGATCTGTTACAACATGTTGATGACCTTGTAACAAAGTAAGTAATTTCCT
The DNA here is from genome assembly GCA_025331085.2 of Zoanthus sociatus. Lineage (NCBI taxonomy): Eukaryota > Metazoa > Cnidaria > Anthozoa > Zoantharia > Zoanthidae > Zoanthus > Zoanthus sociatus. The sequence goes on from JAOBAY020039664.1 coordinate 2,108, forward strand.
ACCAAAAGTTCATGCGTTAAGTGATTGTCCGGTGAAACTAGTCCTGAGAAGTCTGCTATTGATGAAAAGTGTGTCAACTACCTTTGATTTAGTCATCATCAGAGTCAATTAAAGGGAAATTAAAGTGTCAGTTTGATAATCGGGACATCACTCCTGATTGGCTGGTTCAGCCTTAAAATTGGCTGTTAGACTAAAGTAGCTTGCCTTTGCTGTTTTCGCTGCTTTTGTTTATTTTGCGAATTAGTCATTTGTAAAAGCAATTCTAAATCCTCTACAAGCCAAGAAACCTATGGAACCGGCGCTTATCTCCGGTTTCTGTAGTGTTAAGCGGATGAGAGTCTTTCATTCCCCCTGGACGGGACACTAATCCATCGCAGGTTAGCTCACAGCAGATGCTGTTACTCATCTTCTCCGGAAGAATTGAAAGTTGAGTTACCTTAGATGGAAAAGAAGCATAAAATGCACACACAGTTGAGTAATGGTAGCTAGATCGCTTTACAAGTGTATTCTACCGAATGCTCTTTAAAATACTTCTTTACGACTACAATTGTCCAATGACGTCCGATCCTGATTTACAAATTACCAACAGAAATATCACCATACATTTTTTAACCATTGTTATAACACAATACCATCTTTTTTTTGAAAATGTATATGAACATGTAAGACTATGTTTTTTGTAAAACGTAAAAATGCTTCAAGTGGCTTTAAAAATTTAATCGTTTCATTGTTAATACTTTTCAAATAAATTAAACAAAACACTACGTAAGTGCTTGGAGATGTGAATTTTGTATTCTCCAATTGCAAACCTACCAACCAGATCTTTTATATCTCGTTTTTCCACTCGCCCATGTGATAACCCTAATGACATAAGTTTTCAGTGGAACAAAACCAATGAAAATAATAATAATAATATAATATAATAATAAAATACCTGCTCTTTCACCATCAGTTCATGACTCTCCAACATCAGCTCAAACTTGTCCCATCGAGCCAACAGTTGACCAATCTGCTCGACGCCTCCCCCAGCAACAGATCGCAGTAACTTGTTCTTGGCTTCTGCTTTCTCAAAAAGTGGCTGGATCTGATGAAAAACATAGGTATAAAACAGAAATTTTACAAAGAGAGACTTCACAAGACGAAGTGAAGTCAACCTCACATTGTTTCTGATGAGAAGATTGTTGTTAATCCTAGTTTCTTCAAATGTAAGATTTATAACCAAAAAATAATATTTCTTCAAATTATTCCGCTTACCTTAAGTAAGACACCTGCAATCATGTTAGATTATCACAGTGGTTTCCACTGCCAGTAATATTTTTCGATTCTTAGCAATGGGTTACGTTCGTTGTAGCATTACCTTTGGCTTATCAGCAGAAAGTTGTGCATGTTTTAAGTTTGCTTCTCCGATCTCTTCTACTGTTTGTGGTCGTGTGGCTAATGCCTCCATTCCAGCAGTTAAAAACGAATCAATTTCCTGTACCTCACGTGTGATGGTGCGTCTCAAGGAAGCCATCAGAGCGTCAAACAACTGTTGAATGTGATCATCAATTGTTGCTTTCACTGGTGCAGTTGAAACCATCATACAGTCCACTTTTACTGATCTACAGATGAATCAAACACATCGACCAAAATTAGGTATACGTTATTAGAATAAATCGATTCCTTTAACACCATAAAAACACTCATTTGACGTAAGTGTGACTTTAACAGCTTGGGTGCTTATGTTATGGAAAATAACATTATAATGTTACGAGGAAGACCAATGAATGAAGCACTTAAAATGACTTGCTTTAAATAGCTTCAGTCTTACAGCTTGGTTAGTAAGTTACTGCCTTTTGGTCACATGATCACCATTTCATCCATAACTCATAATTCATAATCGAAATTCCTCATACAACAAAGGTCACTTTATCCTATTTGAGCATCAGTTGCTTTCTTTAAAACTAAAGTAAATAAAAGAAATATGCAAAAGGAAAACTAAAAAGTTTTTTATCTGTAATGACGCATTACAAAATGAAGAAAACAGTCAAAGTCCCAAACTTTAAACGATACTGCTTCGTTATTATTGTACTGTATCATTTACGTTACGGTAAAGAACTCACGATGGTAATTTTTCTGCTTCTCTTCCTCGGGCCTTGAGAGCTCTAAAGTTCCTCTCCCAGTCCGGAACGTTCTCAAGATGTCTGTCTACCAGCTGCTCCAGGTTGATAGTACCCAGTACCACCCATTCCCTGAACTGGTCCTGCACAGCAGCCAGTCTTTCAAACAGATCCTCTGCCTTACGGTACACAGTAGAGAAACCTGACACATTCTGGTCAATCATTATGGGATATCCTGACGCATCATCTCCAACACCACGAAAATGATTTGGAATGCAGATGAATTTCCTCATTTCTCTGTAGTACCTGGCTCTAATCTCTTCCATTGGTGGACGGAACTGAAGCCGTTGCTGCCTGTGAATAAAGCCTTTCTTTTCATTTCATCTGAATTACGTATTACAATCACTATAGTATTGGACTATTGCAGATACTACATTCTATTGCTTTGACAAAGGGCTAACGCTTGAAACATCAGCTTTGTGCTCTTTGATAAAACTTGTCAACCAAGAGATGATTGACGAACAATCTATATTTTGATTGGCTTCTCTTCTTGAGTTTTATTTCAGTAATGCCTTTTTACAAAAAAAGCGCCTGTTTCTTTCCCAAATAAATATACTTTACGTAAGTATTTCTTTTGTCTGACTAGTTAATATATAAACTGTTTATTATTAAATTAGATCCCTTGACCTCATACATTTCTGTTATTACCCAATGACTGCTGCCTCAAAGACTAATGAAAAATAGTCCTTTCGTCCCGTAGGTCTAATTATTACAAAACCTGGAAATCTTTCAAAATGCAACTTGGTTTATGAACAACATGCATGCTTTACATACAATTGTAGCTATTTAGCCAATTTCATACCATAATTATTATTGTTATACCACAATTAGTGAGATTATCATTGTTACCTACAGTTATACAGTAAATAGCGATATAATCAATGTTATCTACACTCACATAACAATAATTAGTGAGTTAATCAATGCTACTTACAGTTATATAGCAATTATTAGTGAGATAATCAAATCTACCTACAGTTATATAACAATTCGTCATTTGTGAGACAATCAAATCTACCTACAGTTATTTAAAGGTTAGTTACTGAAAGTGAATAGTTTCTTTACATATGTACCCATGCGCTGGTGATAAAATGAACGAGAAATCTGAATAATGAACGAGCGAAAGCCGAGTTCATTATAAAAAATTTCGAGTTCATTTTATCGCCAGCAAGTGGTTATGTAAAACTATGTAAACAAACTAAGAACAGAAAGTAACTACCCCTTTCAATAAGCAACCTCAGTTCACTGCATTGCAAGGCGCGTCTAACACACTTAACGAACTTGAAGCAAGAGTCGAGTTTGATCAAACAAAAATTTTTAAATTAAATAAGTACATAATTAAAATGGCATATTAACTTTAAATCGAATAAAATAGAAATCACAAAAAGTTGTTCAATCCATGACGAAAGATTTTAAAAATACAGAACTGTTAAAAATTAACGTGAAGAAGAAAATTTTCCGAAGTAGCGAGGTATTCACTGAAATTTGTCAAAAGCTATAAAATTAAAATTGATTCGTAAAACAAATGTAGCAAATACCTTATTTTAGAATTTATCAGCATGTTCTTTGATATAAAGTAAGCTCAATGTTTTAATAAAGCATTAGAAGAACACAATCAGTATTTAAAGTGTTTTCTCACGTCGCCATCCCCGATTGAATAAGTACTAAATAGCCATCCTGAAGTGATTTTATCAAAGCAAGTCAGGAATCTGCATATTTTCGCTTCAAAATGTTCGCACCATAAAAAAAACAATTACAACATTGTAAATTTGGTATTCAGTAAATCTGGCAAAGGATTGAATTCCATTTTAAAAGATCCAACAGAAAAACTACTCAAAAATGTCCCAAACTGCTTCACAACAAACCCAAACTTCAAACGTATCTAAAAGGCGGGAAAACTGCTGGACGTGCGCTAAAAAGCCTGCCAAATTAAATAACTTGAGTGTATACTCTGAGAAAGAACAACTCTCGCTGGAGTAAAATCTTAATAAAAATCATTTTGCTTGATAAAGACAGTTGTTTGAATTTTCTGAAGACTGAAGGTATAGACCCAAAGGTATATGACTTCTTTTTGCACGGTAGGGAGCGATATGTTCACAAATATAACGAAATCACGTGATCGACTTCGACCAATCGCAGACGCGGATTTTTTACAGTGAACGAAGCTTGCTTATCAAATAGCAATTAGTGAGATAATCAAAGCTACCTACAGTTATATAGCAAGTATTAGTGAGATAATCAATGCTAGATTATCAAAAGATAGGAAGTTGTGGGACAAAATTACTGTTGATGTAAGTTATCTTAATCACTAATCAGCAACTCCCATCAGCTTCTGAGAGACAAAACACTTTTCCTAACAGGTGGAGAATTACGAGGATGGCAAACAACTGTATACTCATAAAGATGTCAAGCTGATCTAGCTTCCCTTACCAAGACTTCGTGTTCTATTCAAGTAGACGATTGTAAACTATCTGTAAGCTGTGAGGTTTATCATTGTTTATCGCATAAAGGCTTTTAAAGCTATAATAAAGTTTCCATTATTACTGTTGTTGTTGTTGTTGCTGATTTTGCTGTTATCATTTATACCTAAAGATGAGCTCTACTTTAAACTCAGGTAAATTCTCGTTGAGAGCCTCCAAACCCATCTGATATTGGTGTTCCAGCGCTTTGTACAACTGCCGGTCCCAATGCATCTTCCACGTCTTCATGTTCTCAGCCTTAAAACCCTGAGAATATCAAATTTTGAAATCATGTTACTCCAAACATAGCCCTTAAAATTAACTCAACCCTCAACCTAATCCCAACCCGTTAACTAATCTCAATTTTTTAACAATACTAACAATCCGCTAAATTACTATCAAAACAAGCCTACCGTACATAAGCAAAGTAAACTACAAAAAAGAAAAGACTAATGAAAAACTTAGAAATTATTAATGCTAAATCTACCGAGTAAACTCATTTTTAAAACAAGTCTAAAAGGAATTATACAAAAAACACATAAACCCTTTTCTAAAAGTTTCTGCCAGCTGTCAATACACTATACCACATGAGGTACAGTACGTCTTACTATTGTTTCTAATATAATATTTGTAATTAAAGAATATATTTTTTCGGAATAACACTTTCAGTTTTTTTTTGGAATTTCTTACAGAATTGATACAGAAACATGCAACAGACCTAAATGTAGGAATCGCCTGTAGCTTACAAAGTAATGAAATATGGCAGATTTGTTCTAGAGACACGTTAAATTAACATACTCTCAAATCACTTCAGTTACTCTTTTTATTTACTCTTAAACTCAATCTTAACTCACTTCACTTCAATTACTCGTTTTACCTAGACTTTTAAACTCACTTCATTTATTTGTTTTACCTACTCTTAATCTCACTTCAATTACAAGTTATAAATACTCACTTCAATTATTCTTTTTACCTATTTTTAAAATGATTTAGTTATTCGCTTTACCTACTCTTTAACTCACTTCAATTACTTCTCGTTTTACCTACTCTTAAGCTCACTTCATCTTTTCGTTTTACCTACAGCTCAAATCACTACCTAACCCTTCACCTCATTTCAAAAACAGTATTATACATTCAGTACAAATAATATAGGGAAAAATACAATGATTTTCGACTCTAACGCTAGCTAAATCTTATACTTTGGGCTGGCACTTATACCTGGTTTCTGCAGTGTTAATAGATAGGGTATTTGACTCCCCCTGGACAGGACTTAATCCATCGCAGGTTGTCGTCCAGCTAACCACGCAACCAATGAAGTACAACACAGCAAAGTAACATTGATATACTAGAGCAATATACAAGAAAACACAATCGAGTACAGAGAATACAATACAATTTAATAACAAAACAAAACACCACATACCTGCTGAACTAGATTTGTCATCATTTCACGTAAGCCTATCAATTCTTCCTTCCATCGTGGCTGTTGTCTCAATAGATCAATGTTCATCAAACTAACAACCTTCAACCCAATATTGGATTACATCAATGAAGTGTACACAATACAAGTTCAATTCAAACCAATGAGGTTTATGACTGTATATCGCATAAAGCTATAATAAAGTTTCCATTCTTACTGTTGTTGTTGATTTTGTTGTTATTATTCATACCTAAAGATGAGCTCTACTTTAAACTCAGGTAAATTCTCGCTGGATTATAAATACCCTTAAACTCACTTCAATTATTCTTTTTACCTACTTTTAAACTCATTTAGTTGTTTGTTTTACCTATTCTTTAACTCACTTCAATTACTGTCTCGTTTTACCTACTCTTAAGATCACTTCATTTATTCCTTTATCCACTTCTCAGAAATGAAAGCGAGGTTGCGTGCGATCATTTGAGATCATAAATAAAACTTCATATGTATAAGTACCTTGTCAATCATTTTCTGATGACATTTTCTCAACCGCCTGTTCTCTGATGTCAGTCTGTCAGCAGCAGCCTGCAGTTTATTAATGTATGATTCAAGTTCGGTTGGATTGTCCCACGTGACCTGTGTCTTGCCATCGCTCTCACGTGATCCAGCTTTTGGATTTTTAATCAATCTTTCAAATGCTAGTGCAGAATCCAACATCATAGCCTGTTGACTAGGAATCATCTGCTGGTCTATGGTGTTGTAAAAGTGAGCAACCTAGAGTTAAACGTTAATAAAACAATATTAAAAAAATCTTCAGCATTTTCACTAGTTGATACTAATGCAAAGACATTTAGGTTTACGGCATACACAAAACTAATTTTATTCATGTAAACGTATTGAAAATGAAACTTACGTTGAGAAAACAAAAATATGTTGGAGTTATAAAAATGTTTATGGATAGATGCAGATTGTAGAACTTATTTGAAATAGAAACAAATTATACCTATATCTGAGAATCTGAGGAAAAGGAATTTGGTGTTGAATAAATTAAACTCCAAAGTAAAAAATAATCTAGTTCAGGTCTGTATAAATTGAGTCAGTTTAAAACCAACACTGTATAGTGTATTTTAGATGACTAATCCTCAATGTTCTTGTTCAGTTTTTTCCTGTTCATTGAGATGCGTTAAACAAAGTCGTTATAAATTATTTTCATAAAATCGTTTTTATAATGGCTCTACTCTCGAGTTTCTTTGAGTCCTTTTTGAAATATGTAAATAATTGTTGGCAAAAACTTTTTACACGTTTTTTTTTAACAAAACAGTTCAACTTTAAACAAAATTAAATTCTCTCTTTGGCAACAAGCAAGACGTTAAAAATGTTTTAAAAGCATTTGGCGAGTTGCCTAGGCTTCCTGTGGTGGTGTTACACTTACCTGCACGGCGCCAAATTTGACGAACAATGTTCCAAAATTCTGCAGGCTTCCTATGGTATTTGGTGAGTTGCCTCTAGAGGCTTCCTGTGGTGGTGTTACACTTACCTGCACGGCGACTAAGGGGCTACGGTCTTCGACGCAGCAGCCACAAAAATCGTTTTATTCCCGCCATGCGCAGCTTTACAAATGCTTGTGAATAGTCAATTATTATAAGCTATTTTTTTTTATTTTAGCATTTTAATATTTTAGATTCTTATAAATTTATATTCAATATTATGGCAAATTACTCAATTTAACTTTTAGCTGCCATGTAAGTATACTTAATGAACATCAATCCATCCATCCATGTGAACTGTTTGATCATCACCAGGGGTATTTTAAAATGCGCTGGCATTTTGAGATGCTCTAAAGAAGGGCTACTGCTTAAAGGGATAACAACGATAAAAAAATGACTGTCATTTCACCTGTTTGAGTACCATTCCATGTCTGTAGAACTTGCTAGCAATGTTTGCAGAGTGTTGGATCTTGGCTGGAATAGTAAACCCCAGCGCAGATAGCTGCCTGACTTCTCTCATCAGTGTTACAAGCCTGTCACCATAATGCACCTTTAATTTGCCATCAATGTGACCGAGTTCCATCAACCTTCCACTTGTCTGCAGACTTTAACATTTCAGAACAAACATTATCAAAGAATTTGCGAAGAATTTAAATAGCAAAAATGGATACCATTAACGAGTTACACAAATAAATACACAGGTTTTCTTTAAAGTTTTCTTATTGAAATCATCTTCATGTTCAACAATTCTCAAAAACATTAAATGATGAAATTTATCAATTATCTCGCAGGAACTTTCGATTTTTTCTTAATTCTATTAAACAGGAACCACTTTTTGTAATTACGATTCAACCAACTGTTCCGTCCAAGTGATACCTAACTAAAGAAGTTCTCCTAGAGCCAAAGGCTAGAGTATATATCAATTCATACAATCATAAGGATTAATACAAAAAAAATATATTCCAGAATCCAAAACATGACGGTAGACAGAAAATTAAGAAGACAACAGGTGTAATGATAACAAAATTGGGTTACAAAACTGTGTATAATTATATAAAGTACAGAGCATGTTACTCTATAAACATTATTTATAAATTATGGCAAGACATGTTTTTTATGAGACTTAAGTGTACAAAAGGGCAAAATGAAACAGCCAATAATTAGAAATACTAACCCAAGTGGCTGGCCTGGGTCCTCTATGGCTAACAGCATTTCACTAGACCAATTCTCAAACTGATCCCTACAGTAAGAGTCTAGATCTTCTGCCAGCTCTGACGCTTCCTTTCGAAATCCTCTAAACCCTGCCAGATCACCAAGTAGATCCTCAGCTACATTCATAGTGTCTTTCACCTGTAAAACAAATTGATATACTGTACATTCTGATTTTCTGGAGTAATGTCTAACCCGACAACAAGCACACATTTTAGACATTACAGTTATAAAATAAGCTATGAACCAAAAACTTGTAAATTTTGTAATCTGTGTAATACAAGCTAATTAAATGCAACATGGGTAGACCATGAAAGCAGAGAAAAATACACTAACCTTAGCTTCAAGCTGCCTGACCCAGACAATGTTGTTGACAATCTCAGGCATGTTTTTTCCCTTTGGAGGTCCACTGGCACTTTGCCCACTACCAAATGAACCCTGAGTTTTTGCTAGAAAGTCATCTCTGATACTTTTAATGTAAACTGTCAGCTGACCCAGGAGAGTTTCTCTGAAATGTAATTATGCAAGCATTAACTGCACACAATGCTAGACAAATACTAATTCATTTATATTTACTCAGAAGGTGAAGTATTTGGACAAGCAATTTCCACTTAGCCACCAAATGATAAATGTAACAGCAGAGAAAACAACACTGATCCAATCGTACCATATATGCTTCAAAACATTCGTAAGCATCAACTACAACATAACGTATTCAGTCAAATTTTAGCTGTCAAGTGTAACCCTCTTGAAATAAAGTGCACTGGTGTACTAAATTGATCAAAGATCAAACAAGGGAAAACAAGCACAAATGTACTTTAACCTAGGATTTCATTAAAAGACTGTCTGGAATTAGGCTTATCCATATAAGATGACATATAACGAGAATAGACTAGCTTGTGCTTGCTTGAAACAATGTTTTGGTAAGTTCACCTTTAGATAGATAGACTACAAAATATTTGTCAACACACTGCGCATGTATGTAAGCAGAAAGGAGACTCAAATGCAGCAGGAGTCAAATAACAAACTGTCGCTGCAGAACAGATCATTGTTATGTCTTTAAATCAGCAAACAGTTGAGCTAAAGTACAACCTTCTGGCCTACAATTTTAATTAGTGTTTGAACATTAATTTTCTTTCAGGCATTGGTAACCTACAAACAACAACAACAACAATAGTTTATTCCACCTTGGACTTGTACATTATATTTACAAAGATAAATTAAAATATGGCAAGGTGCTGGCTACCCGGAATAACCATATGGGGCTATACAAGCCGGGCAGCCAGGGTAACCCAAAGACTTTTACTTCTTAACATTAAAGAAAGGGATATATTAGATAAGAACTGCAGGCCAAATTAAATTCATTAATTAATGTAATTCACTGCAATGGCTTGTATAGGGATTGAGTGTTTTTAACTAGAAACCATGCCAAACAGTAGTTTTGGGACTGTTTCGACTTTACTGACCAGATGGTTGATTAAACATGCCATAAAGCCCTTTGCAATTCAAAGGACTTCGTGCTGCTATAATTGCAAAAACGAGCAAAACACCATCTGTATATGTGATGAAGTTTTTGCAATACCCCTACTTTATCAATTATACCATTTACAAACTGAAGCAACCAAAAAGTTTTATTTGCCAGCTATCACTCATTTTTAAGAAGCTTCCAGCTATCACTAATGCCACTACCTTTATCCAATTCAAAACAGATTACAACTCCAAAAAATTAAATACCAAATTATTAAATAGATAATGTTTACATCTGGAGTAAATTTCAGACATTTTCAAAATACCTTAAAAATGAAGAATAAATGTCACATTCTATATGTATTTGAAACAATTGTTTTGACTTCAATATATCTGAAAAATAATCATTTCAGCTGACATTTCATATAAATTGCTTAGTACCCAGCTTTCACCTTACATAAACAAATGCTTTTTTGTGTAAGCTTAGGGAAAAAAGAAAATCTTTCACGTAATCTTGATAACATTAAATCCTAATGCTTTGCCTCTTCACTTGAGGCACCCAAAAGTTTAATAATTATGTAAAAAACACATAAAATCAAAACTGAAAATCAAATACAACATAATGGCCATAATGTCTGCAATGATATTCTGAATCAGGGTCTCACCTTTCAGGAGCCAGTTCTTTGTTGATACTTGGTCTCTTAACTAGTTCTTTGTATCTCTGGAATTCTCTCAGAAGCTGAAACAAAATATCATTTTATCATGAAAAGAAGTTCACTCCCTTAAATCTTAACATATGGCATATACCTTCTTATAAAACATGTGATGAAAGATAAACAAGAGTTTTTTTGAAACTATTGTAAAAATATTTATTAAACTGTAATAAATCATAAAAAGTCAAATATTTTATTTTTGTTTTAATGTAGTTTATACTTCTTAGAACTTTGAAAAGTTGGTCTAATTTGAATCAAACAAATTATATTAAAAATTGTACACAACATACTGTTTTTGTTATTGACAAGTTGTTTCCTTTCTTTAGTATTTAGATTCTGTAATATATAATTACATACCAAGTCTTTTCTTATTCGGTATCTTTGTTTTGCCTGTCATGTGTAAACTTGGGGTTTGTGTGGATGTATTTTTTTACAAAAGATTAGTTGCTCAGCTCAAACATAATTAGTAGTATTGTTTACCTGGTGCGATTGAGCAGCAAGATCTCTAAACTGCTGGCGCAATTTTCCAGCTATTCTTTGTTCTGCAGGAGCCATACCCTTTTCATACTGGGCCACAGCAGCTTTCCAAAGTGGTTGGGTGTAAGGGTTATGATGAAGGGGATTTAGACCAGAAAATGGAAGAAATGCTTCTGATGTCCTGAGCTGTTGCCTCTCTTGCACCGACAAAAGACGCACCAGTTGTTCATGGACTGTCCTCAGGATAAACACCTTCAACATTATAGCAGACAACATAAACACACTCAGGATTAAAACCTAGCTACAACATTGTAGCAGACAACATAAACACACTCAGGATTAACACCTTCAACATTATAGCAGACAACATAAACACACTCAGGATTAACATCTTCAACATTATAGCAGACAACATAAACACACTCAGGATTAAAACCTAGCTACAACATTGTAGCAGACAACATAAAC
>JAOBAY020039739.1:0-13962 GCA_025331085.2 Zoanthus sociatus
TATAACGCTGACTACTATTTACCATTTTTTTCCATTCCCCATTCCCCATTCCCCATTCCCCATTCCCCAGTCCCCATTCCCCGTTTTAGTAACGTCCAAACCAAAACTAATATATCTATATTCAAAATCTTATCGTTTGGCTTGTTATTTCCGAAGGACAAACATTTCTATTTGATTTTGCATCAACCAATGACAAAGACAAGTAAAGGAGAATCGTTAGCAATCATAGAGCAATTGAAGCAAGGGTGGTTTAAAATTGGTTCTATATTTTAAAACACTTTAAACAAACATTGAGAAAGTCTCCTAACGGCATTTTCAACTCCGCGCTTTTTTAATACCTTGCGGCAGCTTTTTTAAAGAAAATCTGTGGCCTGGCTCGTCTTGCATTTGTAAAAATTAAGGCTCTAAAAACTAAAATGTATATGTTATCGAGATATCGACAACCGTTATGACTAGTTTAAACCCTATCTTCTTTCTAATACTACATTGTGCTGTAGGATTGTAAATGAACCAAGATTTTGCAAAACAAAGGCTTTCTTGTGCAAAATCCGTGGGACATATTGAATGCTTCTTGGTTGATGTTATTATGAAGTCGAATACAGCTTTCGATGAAGCTATAATACATTGTATAACACAAAATACATTTTGTAGTTATTAAACGACAAATTTGCAGCTGCAGTTTTAAAAATGAGACAAAAATAAACTTACATGGATGCTGATATCAAAATGGCCCAAAATGGCTGCAAAAACCATTCTCAACATTATGAACTCAAAACCAGAAATTTTCATCAAGAAAAATGTGTGATGCATGTCTCTCCACGAAAATGTTTGCGTATTTGCAAACAAGAAAAAAAAAACGTGGGCGTAAAATTAAAAGCCACTAAATACTGTAGGAAAAAATGGCACTTCATCTGCCAATATTTGAATCATAAAACCAAATCAGTAGTTTAACATATTTGCCGAAAGAATATATTTCAACTGAATAATAAAAATATAGTCTGGGCTGTGCGCTATATGGCAAAAAACTTAATTTAATTTTCATACCCACACAAGTTTGTAAACGAAAGTAAATTAATTTGACATGGAGAGGGCACCTCGAGATGTAAATAAAGCTTCAGGCCAATTATGTTAGCTACATTCCTAAACTAGTATGTAAGAAAACTAGTTTAGCCGAAGCGCGTAAGGGAAGACATGTCATTCGTAAAGATTAACGTATCGCGTTATAAACTGCGGAAATACCTGGTTTTTGTGGAGGTCTTGCGAGAGCAAACGATTTTGTACAAGCAAGTAACGCTAGTAAAACGAATGGCCAAGGCAGTTCAAACATTTCTCCTCTGCTTCACAGACCAAACTGAACGTCATTGAAGATTGACCTTGTTGTTGTATATTATGTCCTTTTCGCCTGTCAAAGAGATGACAAGTTGAGTTAATAGCTTTGCGTAGTTTCGAGCATAAATAATCTGGTTCCGAAGCAGTTTACTTATCGGGAACTACAGCATCTGTAACAATGGCATGACGCTTTTAAAATCCTTTTTTAAACTCCTCAGTTTTTGTTTATGTTCTGAAAAAACGTTAGTTCTTTAGACAACGTATATTATCCAAGGACAACTGCATAATTTTGCCGACACATTCATGTTGAGTAAACAGATTTAGCGAAACTGATTTCCTTTCAATAATTATCAAAGAGAAAATTTTTATTTCCCGACGTACCTTGAACATTAAACTTTATGTTGCGTTTGTTGAGTTTTTTTGTGCAGACAATGAGAACGTACTTCGGCTAAAAGTGTAATAATTACACACGTACGCTATCGTAAAACAAAACATACCAGCATGTTTTGACCGCAGGGAGACCGTAATCCCGCCGAGCTGTTGTAGTGTTATTTTACTATGTAAACTAAAAGTTATTCTCCTTTCGTTTTAAAAAGAGACCCAAGAAGTCGATATGTTGTAAGTGAATAGTCAATAGCATGATGAATGTGACAATTGCAAAATTAGCCATGAATTGACACAAAAAGAAAGAAAAGATTCTTATCTATTCAATGCTATTTAAAAATAATTTAAGATCAGTTTAGGAAATTCCCTAGCGACATTTTAAATTTGCATGACCGTTTGGTTACCAAATGATGAAAATAAAATGTATCTTGAGAGCCACAGGGCCAGGAGAAAAACAGACTTTTTGATACAAATTAGCTAAACAGTTTTATATTTGTACATTTGTTTTTTTCGCTTTTCCAAATTTTATCTCTTTTTGATAAGCTTGTTCTTGTGGAATGCGAACCTAATCATTCATGCAGCGAAGAGGAGAAACTCCGAGTGTAATTATAATATACGTATAAGATACATTCAGAGTCATTCGTTATTAGTATTATTCACCTAAATTCCTTCTGTTTACAATAATATTTATAATTTGAAGTACAAAAACTTTGTGTTGGTCAGACTTATCTGATAATCGAGGGTTAGTTACTCAGTCAACTCACTCGATGTGAGTGGTTTGTTTACAAATACACAAACGCACTAGCTATAAACGAACGAGAAAATTTGACTAATGCACGAACCGAGGCGAACCGAAGCAGAGTGCAATAAAAATAGTTTCGGGCAACAAAATTTAGGTCGTTCTAGTTTGACGAAATATTATTAGGGTAGCCAAATTTTATTCGCATTTAAGATACCTACAAACAAAATTATACACTATACGTTATCGAGCCATACACTGGCTGATTTTCATTCTAAAATCAATTTAGCTCATTTCCCTTCGTCTTATTAGCATACGTTTTACTGAAAAGGATTACCTGAAAAACAAACGCTCTGAATATCTAAAATTAGTATATACCATCTTAGCTACGCGGGATTTGATTGGTTTAGAAATAGCAGATATAATGAGACCGAAACAACATGGCGGGCGGAAATAGTTGCTTTGTGTCCGTTTTGTGGATTGTATTTGAACAATTTACTTTAAAAATACGATGTTTTTAAAACACGATGTTTTTAAATCTGAGTTTAAAGTCATTCTTTGTTTTACGCCACTTAAAGCATTTTGTAGTTCACAAGCTCTCAAAACGTGTTGTTTTAATATAAAGTTAGCTTCTTTTTATCAATTGTGTATGTTTCATCACGTGCTGTGGTCAATTAATAAAAGTATTTCTTACAAACATTTCTTCTGTCTCGAATGGAAAATTTCTTTAGTTCAGTTGCCTCGCTCTTATATACTAAAGCATTTATTCTATTTCAATGTCGCTGGATACAGGATAGTGGATTGATGAATATCTCAGGCTGTCGGGTTGGCGCAGTGGTCATCACGCGCGCTTCCCACCTCTTTGTCCATTTGTTCATTTATTGTAATGGAGAACTTCAGTCAAAATCAATTTAGGTTTAAATAACTAACCGCCGCTTAATTAGCCTAGTTGGTAATTAAGGTGATAGTCTACCAAGCGGCAGCCTCGGGTTTGATTCTCGGTCCGACCAACACCCAGGGTCTTAAAACAATTGCTGCCTTTGCTCGAACATCTGCTGAATGGTCAGACTTTCTCGTATTCTCGGATATGGACGTTAAAACGTAGGCCCAGTCTCCCGACCCAGGCCCAGTCTTCTGACCCAGGCCCAGTCTTCTGACCCAGGCCCAGTCTTCTGACCCAGGCCCAGTCTTCTGACCCAGGACCAGTCTTCTGATCCAGGCCCAGTCTTCTGACCCAGGCCTAGTTTCAAGGGACTTTAAGGAACACACTTCGTGAGAAATACTTCGTGAGAACGTATTTACATTGAGGCCGAAATACTTTGTGAGAAGGCAAAGGTAATTGCAGCCTCCTACCCAGGGCTTTTCCATAGAGTTGGGAAAAACCCTGGGAACAAGATTGGAGTTTTTCTTTGGCCAAAATACTAAAAACTTTTATTTAAACCTAAAATGTTTTTATTAGCTCTTTTGTCCACAGGTCGAGCGTAGCCATCGAGTAGTGTAAGTGTGTTTAACAATGAGTCACATACACAGAAAGCACAAACAAATTATTTATCAAACTTCACAACCAATCAAAGTAGTTCTTGTTATGCAATGTCCTTTGAGCTGTTACGTACGTGGCATCGCATCGTGTTGCGGCCAATCACACACTTGCATGTACATGTGTTTGCAGTAGTAACGCCCCGGGAATAACGCCTACCTATTGAGTGACAATGCTCTGTATGGATCGTGAAAGCAATCTATATCAGGAAGTAATGGCATTTTAAACAAAAGGTATGCAAAGCGTGCCTTTTTTTTGTTGCATGTTGCTTTTATGTGGAGGAAACTGCAACAATAAGTCCATGATTTGCGTTGATTTATTTGACTAAAGAATACTCGATCGACCTTGCCGATCGATAACACAGGTTTACAGAACCCACACACTCTAACGCACGTGAGTCCTTCGTGCGATTTTACTTGTGACTAACCGAAATTAAAAGCGTTACTGGCTCCTGTGGAACACGGATTAAGCACATATGGGTCGCTCGTTGCGATTTCACATGTGATTGGTCGACAAGTTAACAAACTTCTTTTTGTCTTAGTGTCTATATACCTGCGTTTGCACAGTAGACACAAAAGTGGCAACATTCAGGAGAGATTGGTGCAGTCTTTCATCGCCTTTTGTTTGACTGGACTTCCATTTACGGTCTTTGTTGGAAACCTCGCGGTTAGCTTGATTTTAGAATTTAGTAAGAAATAGGAAGAAATATGAAATTGAGTACAAAAAGCATGACTCAAAATAGCCCAATTAAAACAACTAAATCTAGCTCCGTTGCTTATCTTGAAATTTACGCGATGAACACGGAAATGACTGATCGAGTGTTTTTATACAATGACTGAGCCTAGTTCACTTTATCCACTTCAAGGTTGAAATTTTCAAAAGCTGGTTAACTTTAATCCTGGGTTAAGCGAAAACTGAAGGAGCAATTTCTTCTTTAAGAAAAGGTAAACGATTCTTTAATCGGCCCATGTAAGGTAATCCAAGATAGCCTTTTATCCTGGATTCCACACTGTGGATTCCGGATTCCATGTCCACAGATTCCGGATTCCATGTCCATAGATTCCGGATTCGACGGTCCAAAAGTTGCTGGATTCCGGATTCCAGTAGCTGGATTCCGGATTCCATGCCTGTGGATTACGGATTCCAAGGTCCAAAAGTTGCTGGATTCCAGATTCCAGTAGCTGGATTCCGGATTCCATGTCTGTGGATTCCAAATTCCATGTCCGTGGATTCCGGATTCCATGTCCGTGGATTCCGGATTCCATGTCTGTGGATTCCGGATTCCATGTCCGTGGATTCCGGATTCCAAGGTCCAAATGTTGCTGAATTCCGGATTCCACAGGCAAAAATTTCCTGGATTCGGGATTCATTCCGGATTACCTTACATGGGCGACGTTAAAACGTTTGTCTGGATTTTTAAAGAAACGCGACGCCCTAGAAGCGTTCACTGGGCTACCTAAATGAACTTTGTGTTTCGAACTGTCGCCGCTAGGAATTGTAGGATACAAACTTTGTCTGGACAACAAAAACGGAAAAATAAACCTATTTTATAATTGGGCTTACCACAGGTAGACCACTAATAAAACTTGTTTACCCCAATCCTTTCCTGTGAAGGTTGCAAACAAGAACATCTGTTAAAAATTGAAAACTGGGTTACACTCTTTTTTCTAATAAGAATTTACTTTATAAAAATATTGAGGCTGAAATTAGCCAGATTTTAATAATATTTTAAGAATAATTCTGTGGCTCAGATTTTGTTAAGAATATACTTTTGTATCTTTGAAAAACATTACTGATTACACTCTAAACCCAAATGTCAAAGCCAAATGTACAGATCTATTACCTTTGAAGCTCTTCGATGCCACTTAAAAAGTAAAATTAAACGGAAATTCCATGTCTCCGATATTCCTGAAACTGATAATATTCGTAAGAATATTTTCACCTCCAAATCCGCCAAAAAATAAGAATATCCAGCCTCGGCCCGAAAAACAATATTTTTTATATAAAAAGGAGTGCAGTGGTAATCGCTTTTAAACAACTGATCCCAGTAGCACACAATCAAGATCATTTTGTGACAAATTAGAAAATGTCATTTTAGTTTGTTGAATAACAAAGTACTTCTAGATATAGTTTAACAACATTTTCTACTGAACAAAAAAGCAAAATATTTTCTCTGGAAAATTGACAGTAAAATTTTGTTTTCAAACGTACCTGCTAGTTGGGCTATTGTTATAGAATAATGAAATTTCAAAACAGTGAAGCGTGAGAGAATATATCAAATGAATAGGACAAATATAATTTTTGATCTGAAAATGGATTTTTAGTTTTCAAAATTGTCACATGCTGTTTTTACATCTGCGTGAAGATGTAACTGATAAAATACAAACTTGTACATTATTACTATACAAGATGTTTAAACATTTTGACACATGCAGCAAAATGATATCACTTGGACTTAGATCTTTAAAGCATTTAAAGTTTCTCTTACCTTTTTATAGGCCAGGGCTTAACACTAACGATAGCCAACTAGCCACAGACTAGTAGAAATTCAGTTTTGGCTAGTAAACAAAACGAAATTGACTGAACAAGTTTCTGTCTTTCTGATGGAGGACGAAGTTTCAGAATTTCCACGTTTGGCTAGTAAAAAAGCCATTTTGAATAGTAACATCTAAGTCGACACCAGCCACTAGACTAAGTTGAAAAGGCCCTGATAGGTACCTAAGTACTCAACAAAATGCTATACATAGACACTTAAAATGCGACTTGTATTTTAAAAGGTCTAAATAGCAAAACATGTACGACATTTTTCAAAGCAATAACGACTCTTCATTTTAAAATTTATATTTTGGTACATTTTGGCATGTTTTGTTTCCGTACCATCTACTACCACCACCAAAATGCATATGAATACCAATCTGAGAATAGCTAAATACAGATATTTTACAATGGAATAATAGTACATACTGATCTCATAAATAAACAATAGTAGAAAATAGAATAGCTAAGATAATGAACGCAGATATAACAAAAGATTAATGAAAAAGGTTCTCTGAAAGTCTGGCTCTAAATCGTTGTGTTTTCAACACTGGAAAATAAGTTTTTTATCTATGAATTTTTATATTACTGCCTTTAGTTACATTCTATTACTCGGGATTTCGAAGAAATACCAGAGTTATGAATTTGGCTTCGTTATTTTATAGTATTTGCGTTCAGTAACAATTCGCATTTCTGCAACATCGCTTGCGTAAAAGAATGCGCATGCGTACAATGACCCCCTGCAAACACATGGTTGAAACAACAAAGGCCGACTTGGGTTAGCACGGCACGCAAGCTTCCCATGAAATTTCAACCAATCACAAAAGGAAAGATAAAACTCACCCCAACCTTAATTCAGCCAATCACGAAGCTTGTTCAAATCTTGAATTTCATGGCAAGCTTACACGCCGTACTGTCCCCGACTGGGCAGGGGGAAATATATGTGTCAGGATTGTACATGCAGAAAAAGAAAGCTATTCGTCTTGTATAATTAAAAGAAAATCACCTTGCTCAGAATTGACCAGTATTTTAGTTGCCCTTAGCGCCATTTGCAACCTTAATAAAGCAAATTTTATACTTACGAAATAAAACATGTTCTCCGTGCCTTCATAGCCTGGTGAAAACCGAGGCGAACGTTTAGGAGAATTCGAGAGCAGATCATTGAAAACTCGAGACGCAGTCCAGTGTTTTCAGCTGCTCGAGAATTCTCACAAACTTTTCCGAGGTTTTCACCAGGCTATGAAGGATCAATTATATGATTTGTACCGCGGTTACATACAATAACGATCTCCGCGGTTAAAAACACAATTTAAGCAATTGCGAAAGAGAAGTCTGAAAAAAATTCAGATGTCAACGGGACTCGAACCCGTAACCTCTGCGATATATACCGGTTCAGTGCTGTAACCAACTATGCTATGAAGCCACATCTGTAGGGAGCAGGTCAGTTTTAGTGGGTCCATCTATGCCATACCGCGGTTACATACAATGACGTTATGATACGATCTCCGCGAAGATCGTATCATAACGTCATTTTATGAAGGATCGGAGAACATGTTTTATTTCTTTTATAAAATTATTTTTTCCGTCTTAAAAAACAGAGACGATATAAAAAGCGAGTATGTATAGTCTAATTTCTTTCCTAAAGCTATAAATTCTCACAACTTGGAGACAGCCAATCCGTATTGCTCACGTCATTTTCGTGTTTCATAGCGCTATGAAAAAACACACTTGTAGACCAATCAAAACTTACGTACTATCCAATCATTATTTCACCTGTGAGAATATGGAGTATCTAATGATCGGATTTTATGCTTTTGTGATGTGTTATCCAACAATAGGACGTTCAACTTTAGACCCAATCTGTTGACCCTTATCTGGAGACTTAGAATATCTCACACACATCCACCTTAATGAATTAGACATCAGAATGTTGTGTAGTTTATATTTTCTGCAGAGAGCATTCGCAATAGCTGAATGTATGTGAACCGCACTTGAAGACGATCTGAGACTCACAACTTTCAACTTTGAACACACTAGTAAAGGTGTTGCCATGGTTACTAACATGATAAGCCAATCACAAAAGAGCTTCCCGCTCAGACGCGCGGTCGGTTCTTTTGAAATTTTATTCATGAAATACGAAAATTCCATAAGTATCTATTAGATATAAAACAGAATATTACATGGTCGCTGGGGGATACGAGTTTTATATTCTCGTGTTGAAAGTATCTCTCACTCAAAGGAAAGATTCGTATCCCAGCGCGGCCATGTAATATTCCCTGTATCAAAACTGTGTGCTTGACAAATATACATTTGGCAGACGGATAAATTGATTACTAATATTAAGTTAAATATTTTGTGATATCACATATGAAATGGTTGCAGTCCTGCTGTTTTAAAGGGATTAAATTGGTTTCAGCTCATGATACTCAACAAAATATGATAAACGAACGTTTAGAAATTGCCCGTACGCAAGAAATATGTGTGTGGATGGGGAATAGCAGGAACGACGGGGGAAGGATGGGGAAGGGTGGTGAGGTAAAGACAAAACTTCTGAGAGCTCTTTAGGCGTTGGTTCCTGCGTATAACTTTACAATAAATACGAAATTGTTTTTTGAATCTGTAGGGTGGCAGGGAGGGGGTATGGGTGCATATGTACCCAACGCACCCCCCATGGGTAAAGGCCTGGTTTTAAATTTTTATTTTAATGAAGGTAAAGATTTAGATATGAATCGAAACGCCAGCTTATGATTTCTAGACTTTTACCAATTTAAAAATGGTTTTGTTATGTGAAAATAATGTATTGTTTACGCTTTTGTATATTGTAAGCAAATAAATGTTTTGACAATGCAAAATGGATTAATAATGGAAAGTAGATGTTTTGCAATTTCATGCTTGAAAAGGCCGTGCTTCCGCCGCAAGATGAATGAAAACAGCTTTTTTGTTTAACATTCTATGAAGCTGTGTGTTAATCCGGAGTCTTACTTATAAAAAGTTAAATTTAAAACCTTTTCAATATAACTAAAACCCGGGTATTTTTTCATAAAATCAAACAGCTGAAATCATTGTGGTTGTGGTAATTTCTCAGTAATTTTGTCATTTCCTCAAAAATGATGTTTTTGTGCACCGGAAACGTATTCCATTCGTTCGGTATTAATGTCGTTTTCTGAAAATCAAACAAACAAGAAACAAAAAGATAAGTTAATTACTTCGTACTTTATAAAAGCATGATTCAAATACTGGAATTTTTTTCAGAAAAATCTGTTAAGATATACTTTATGCTGCCGAAGGATTTGAAAGTATTTTGATCGTGAAGTAATGTAGCAATTCTTAAAAAGCATTAAAAACTAGTATAGTGGCTGTTGTTTTCTTGTTACGTGGGGTCAATGTTATTTTTCTTGTTGGCTGTGTTTCTTGATGGTTAATTTAAGCTCACCAAAAAAGTCCTGGTAAAAAAGTCAATGTCAGCCAATTCGTCAGTTGTATCTAGATTTCACTGACTTGAGTCTTTCGTTCGTCGATGTATCGTATAATTTTCGTTGTTTTTTAAACTGAATTCGCAGATTTTGAAATAATTTTTTTTGACTAAGTTTACCATCTCGCACAATTTTAGGTTCCATGTTTCTGTTTATTCTCATTTGTTTCTTTTTTTTTAAGAAAAAAAAACAATTAAACTGTTTACGTGTAGAACTGAACGAGAAGCGCCGGCAATATATGAAACACAATAATATCTCCAGCCGAGAAAAAAGAAATGAAAACTTTCTTACCTAAAAATATTTTAGCACAAGATACCCCAGTTTGGTCCAGTTTCTTCCCTTCTACAATTAAATCTCGTTGAAACCGGGATTCAAACACAAGGTTTGTCAAAACATTGTGGTTTCATTCAGTTGTACCGGCAAATGGGTTATTTGTTTTACCGCAAGAAGTGAATTAAACTTCATGAATGAGCGACTCAACAGCAATTGAGCAACAAAGGTATTGACTATTGCATGACATTCCTTAATTAAGAAACATACATGTTTTATATTAAATTTCCGACGAGATAATTCTTATCTCGAATATAATAGTAAGATATTAACTGCGACAAGAAGCCCTTTGGCTTGTCTGGCAAGAGCGATTAATCTTGGCTCAAGTTTTAAATTGATCAGGCACTAAACTTAGATTTTTTTTCGCCTAGATAGTCTTTTCTATAAAGATATTATTATAGTATGGTTTTAAAGCTGTCTACACATCTCTACACAAACAACGTAAAACACTCGTCAATTCTCAACCTGTTCTTAATATAGTTTTGACTAACCAAAACGGAAGCTATTTCGGTGATTATCTTCGACAGGAAGGAATTCAACACAAAATGGAGTATTGGGGCGTATGTTTAATTTTTCCATTTATAAATGCACACTTTTTTCAAGAGCTTCAACAGTTTGAAAGTAAATTTTCTCAAACATTTTG
This sequence comes from Zoanthus sociatus, assembly GCA_025331085.2. Taxonomy (NCBI): domain Eukaryota; kingdom Metazoa; phylum Cnidaria; class Anthozoa; order Zoantharia; family Zoanthidae; genus Zoanthus; species Zoanthus sociatus. The sequence continues at coordinate 10,971 of JAOBAY020039739.1, forward strand.
TTTTCAGGATTTCAAACAATTGGTTTTTAAGAAAACTTTCTAACACAAGACCGTAAAAATTTTTTTGCAACTTTTCTTTTTTTGTTTTTAATTTTTTTGTTCTTTGCGAATTACACAAACTGACAAAATATATACATACTATATCATTTATCCACTACCCTGGTAAAAAAAAAAAAATTACTTTCATAAGGGACCATAACAGTACTGAAAATTCCTTTAACTCCTCAATACAATTTAATACTCAAAGACTTAGGAATTCCTTGCCTTTTTGCCTCGTGTTTTTGTAGCTACAGCTGATATTGATCAGCGGTAGCTACTTTGTCATGGATGAGGGATGTAACTAACAACACAGGGTACCAAAGTAGCCATTGGGCTATAGGAGTCACACAGGATACCCAAGAAGACGGTCGTTTTGAAAATTAAAACAGACTACTGAAAGAAGCGTTTGCTCCATATATCACTCGCCAACGGCAAGAATTTTATTGCTGTAGCTACATGTAGTCGACTAATTATTTTTAAAATAAGAGCATGTATAAAGTATCCAAAACACAAGATTACAAAAAATTCTTGGTTAGGCTAACCATTTTGGACAAAATATGGATATCATATCATGAAAAAAAGGCCAAGCGGGTCTTTAAGCATGCAGTATCGTCCGAAATCAAGCAGTTCCACAGGGTATTGGCAAAACAAAATTCAGAAACTTTTCCAGGTGTATGTGCGATATACGCATGATACTGTAAACACAATCAGTGCAAACACCAAAATACCAATTGCGACTAGTCAGTACAGTGTACGACAGACACGGCCGTCAATACAAAAACATATTCCAGGCTAAATCCTTAAGGAGCCCAGTGGCCCATGGAGCCGTCACATATCTCCGGTTACTGTAGTGTTAAGCGTATGAGCCAGTCTCTGACCCCCCCAGGACGGGAAACTAATCCATTGCAGGTTAGCTCCCAGCACACGCTGGCACTCATTTACCTACCATGGAAGGATGGAAAACTGGGTTAGCTTAGGAGGAAAAATCAAATTGGTCGAACTGGGGAAATTGTCGTCATAAGACAGAACTCTTACCAAATGCACCAAACTTTCCCGACCATTTATGTTCAAAATTGACTTGCAATCACTTTGAGGTTAACGACGAGCTTGAATATATGCTTTTTTTACAATTAAGAACCAGTTTGCCGAGGCTCATCCTTATTAATTTTTTGGCTGCTTCAGCATCAATTTGTTCTCAATTTTTTCTTATTATTGTGAACGGTTTGAAATAATGAAAAATATAGAAGCAAAAAAACAAGGCATTGAAAAACAGTGCTGATCGTTTGAGGAACTTTTAGTACATGAATACGTTATCACTTGGGATAATAGCAGGTATAAAAATAAATGTTAAACGATGCTTCTGTATATTTACTGTGCACATTATGAACGTAAATTACAAGATTCAGTGAAGTTTCAACTAGAATTAGAAACACTTTCACTTTTTTTTCTGAGCCTCAATCTCAGCTTGTGCGTGAATTGTTCTCAATTTTCGGCCAATCTGAGCCTCATTGTTCTTATAAAGTTTTTCTTATAAAAAAAGCGTGTAATTTCGATTTGGTTTCGGTGTTTCAAATCTTTTATACATTCCTTAACAGTATGCTATACACAGGGCTTTCAGTAAGTTTTTAAGTAGCAGGCTGTGTTTGAAAAGTAGGCGGCGTCTGGGCAAACGAGCGGCGAAGGCGCGAGTCTTTAGGGGGGTGTGGGGCATGCTCCCCCAGAAAATTATTTTCCTCTAAAACGCCATGGAAAACTAGGCATAAAACAGTCCATATATAACAGATATTGTATGTTTATTATTATCTAGATTTTTCACACGAATTCAACGGGTTTGAAGTTTAACGTTTTAACCCTGTGTAATTTGCTCGAATTTAAAAACAAATTGCTATAATTCGGAGATTTAGAAATTAAAATTCTTGGTTAGTAAAGCCAGAAAGGCTATTTACTTTCAACAAAGAGGGCGGTTGAAAGTTTCTAGGAAAAGTCGGAAACACAGTCAGTCCAAAACATTCAACCTATTGTCGGAAATAGGCGGCGGGATAAAGCAAAGTAGCCGGCGGTCCATCGCCGGTAGCCGCCTTCTATTGAAACCACTGCATACAGTACTAAAAATTCTTTCACTTCTTGTCTACCCCATGCAGTATTGCAATCGTTATAAAACAGTTTCGTATAAAACAATGCATATATCGCTCCATAATTTTCTGTAGCGTATACAAAATGAAAGTTCTTCGTCCTTACCCACCCGTCCTCAAGCATTTTTCAACTTCATGTTCTTAAAAAACAATCTTCCAAAAAAGACTGCAAACAAACATATATTCATATAAATTTGAGGTATTTTATCAAGAAACATATTGGCTTTTATATTGTACAATTCACCTCAATTTTTGATGTGTACCAAAATCATACACAGAGTGGTATAATAAAATTGCATGTCTTGTCATAAGAACCCTTATGTTTCGGCCGAGCCTTTGTTATGTATTTTTGACAATGTCAACACAATTTTTTTTCAAAATGAACCAACTTGTCCTGGACAATTCCCTGGATGGACAATTCCCACTTCGTCTTGTCGTTATGACATTATGATGGGCCAAATGGACTCTGCAAGCCCGGCATAAGGCCCCATAGACACTTCAAGACCTCCAATTAATTAAGCCCTATACACAAGCTTTGAGAACATCTGAGAACCCTGTAAATAGCCTTCCAAAGCCCCAACCCTGGGGCTCCAAATAGCCCAAAGTAGGTATTATTTACAGACTTTAGACCCCAAAGTAGGTACTATTGGTGTACTTGGAGCCCTATCCAACAACTGCACCAGGAGGCCGAAGCCCAGGCGGCGGAAGCCAAGGCAGCCGAGGCGGCGGCTGCAGAGCAGCAGAAGATCTGCTCCGATTCCGACGCCCGGCTTGCGCTCAGCAAGGCTGTATTTAAAGGACTTTCCGAAAATTGGGCGTAC
>JAOBAY020039776.1:5000-13960 GCA_025331085.2 Zoanthus sociatus
TTTTGTTGTGCTGGACTGTTCAAAAGAATCCAACACCATCCAAAAATGCTAGATTTGGTATTGGGATCAGTGATTTTCATCACACAAGTAAAAATGTTGGATGTTGGATAAAAAGTGTGAACAAAATTAAGTCAAACCTCAACCAACATCATCCAACACCATCCAACATGTTTGATCATGCTTTTCAAATGGATCAAACATGTTGTGTGCAACCAACAATGTTTGATAATGTTAGACATGTTTAATCTGTTTGAACGGACCAAGCTTAGCGCCTGAAGATTATTCAAGCATAAAGTTAAAGTGTTTATTAACTTCAACTCATTTGCACGGGACACAAATTTATCATTAGTTAGAAGCTCCCAAAAGAAGCCAGTAAGCCTTGATAGAAAGGTCACAAAAAGGTTAAAAACTAAAAAAAACCTGGGGTAGAACCTGATATCTTGAAGCTAAAAGGTGAAGCTCTTACCGAGTCTAACAGCCAATCTACTTTTTTCATCATGGTAGATATCTATCACAAAATGCAACCAGTTAAGTCCTGTTAAGAGCTTGTTGTACAAAATAGTGATGGTAGTTGAATATTTCTCACTCTTGCTTTGATTGATAGCGGCCAAGTTGTTGCTTCCATCTCGACATCAACCAACAAATTGGAGTCTACACAAGGGTGATCAGCTGAGCAAAATGTTTTTTCATGAGACGTTAACTCAGGTTATCAGTTGGGTAAAAGACCTGTTAGAAAGCTTTAATGATGAAGGTAAAGTTATTAAAATTACAGTTAATTGATAAATACATAATGTACAGTGTTAGATGAGTGTCTTTAGTTCTCCTGGAACAGACATTGATCCATTCCAGGTGCCACAAGTCAGACTTGATCAAACTAGTTATCACCAATAAGAAAACTAGTGAGGGATACAGGAGAAGTATTTCAACACTTTACAGAGTCTGGTTGTGCTCTAGCTTTTAACATTGTCAGTAATATTAACATGATGGTCAGCCAAACATTACAATTAATTATAATAATTTTGATATTAATATTTAACATGTCTTCATTTCTTTTAGAATCATTAGAACTCGGTGGACTGCAGGTTATTCTAGTCCTTTCATGTTGTCTGTTTGCAGTACTGTGGATGTCAGAAGACCAAGGTAAGTGGGCGTGTACAGCTTCAACTCAGTAAGAAGATTTTTTGTTTTTCTTGAAAATGGAAGAATTATTACTTGAAATGATTGAAGTTCAGCAAATTTGCCTAACTTAATCAATTCTTCACAAGATTATTAAATAGTTGTGTAACAGTGTAATGAGCCAACATCTCAAGGACGATATTGTTGATCTCATTTTCTGATTCTACTCTGACAAAATATACACAATATTATTGTTTTACTAATTTTTTTTAAATATAATCTTCCTGGTAAATTTTTTGGAAATCTTCACAATTTAAATCAATGATTATTAAGTACATATAAGTGGTGTAAGGAGCCGACATCTCAAGCATAATAATTATATCTCTTTTTCTCATTCTGCTCTGACAAAGGAGACACACCTTTATTTATTGTTTTTTTGGAAATCTGTGCAGCATTTATATAGAAACAACTAGTAGGTAACTCATTAAGAAAATATTCAGTTCAATGTTAAGAAGCATTCCCCTAAATTTATAGAATGTGGATCTAAATGGATCAAAGGGTATGTTAAACAGTTCATCGACTTCTCTGGGTCCTTGCTAATTCTGACTGTGGTTTACCAGTTGAAAATCACCATTAATTCTTCTGTACAAATATCTAGGAATTGTTGAAAAACACCTAGAAGTCTTATAATTCCCTATAGAATTTCTGTACTAGGATATTTGGAATATTTAAATACTGTAGATACATACAGGTTCTGAAAATTGTACATTTGCCTATAGTGTGTTTGACATTGTTTATACCGTAGTAAAAGTTAAAATACAAAGTTATCCTGTTTATTTAAAAAGTAAAGGACAAATACAAGTCCAAAAATTGCTTTCTCAATCTACAATATAGATTAGAAGTGATGCAAAAAAGAACTGTAACACCATGTTTCGTTGTTTATTACATCAACATCATCAGGCAATGAAGAGAGAGTTTGTAAAATTATTTTAGAATAAGTACTTAAAAGTAGTTAACAACTATTTGTAAAAGAAGTACTTAAAAAGTACTTAAAAAGTAGTTAACAACTTTCCCCCAAATGGGATTTGCAGGGTTTTTGTTTAAGTTTGTAATAATTGGGACCATTTTGCAAATAACAGGGACCATTACTGTTCAACTACAAGATAGTTGTCATAGGCAGAGCTTTGTATGGGAAAAGTTAGTCTTTTCTGTTGACCTATTTGGAATTCCAGCAGACCTCCCCTGAGAAATTTTTAAAGTTTTAAGGGCAAAAGGGTGCATTTTAGGCTGACATTCAGTTATCCCACTTTTTCTTCTTGTTTTAGAAGTTAAAACAGAAACATTGACTACTATGGAACATTTAACTTTATGTACACTGATATGGATCTGTACCAATGCACTTTTGACAGTTGTAAAATAGACATGATTGAAATCTAATAGCTTAGTGGTTATAGGTACAGTATTGTCGATTAATTAATTAATTATTGTTTCTTGTACTGAAATAAAGGGGATAGTTGTTTTAGTATTTACCAATAAAAATAATAAGATAAAAATGCACTTTATTTTCAAAGGAACAATACAAATTATGTAAACCCTTTTCTATTTTAGCACACCTTCTTTAAGTTTATGTCGTTTTGACTTTGGTCACAAAATTAATATTTTTAAAATAGTCTTGGATAACTTGAGTTCCGGGAGCCAATTAAAGTTACTTCGGTAAATACTAAATTCCTTTGTAAAAATTTGTTTTAATTTGACATTCTAACTATTAAAGCTGTTGAACATGTGGATGGTTTTTGTAATGTTGATTGCATTTCTGGTTCTGCAGCTGATAAAGCAAATGAACTGCTTCTGACGGTTGACAACTACCTTAAGAATAACAATGGATTGGAAAAGCAGGTACAAAGTTTCTACACATAATATAATGCTATGCTGTTAATCTTTTTGTTCGCTTAGTGTCCCATGGAACTGGCATAGGTGCTAGATGGATGACATTCATTATATCTATTTCAATGGGACACAAATTAATCAGTGCTTGTCATTTGAAAATAGTTGGTGAGTGGAAAAAGCTCACCTAAAATATTTTAGGTGAGCGTTTTTTTTTTCTAAAGAAATTTAGAAGTTTTGATTATTATAACGCACATGCAAGTATCTGCAAAAGCCAACTGCTAAGCAACAACATGGTGCAACAACATGCTGATCACATTTAGTCATGTCAAACAAATAAGATTGTATAAGTTTAGAAAATGGACCGCTAATGAAACTCATTGTCACAGTCTTCTCAGAAACGGATTTTATGGTGACGATCTGTGTTGTATATTTGTCGAGGATATGTGCAGTTTACAGAAGTTTGTGGATCAAAAACTCAAATTTTGAGCTGAAGAATCCTAAAACTTGTTTCCTATACTTCACTGCCAACAAGGCGAGCTATTTTTGGTGGGTAGGCACCCTGTTTTTGGCACTTCTTGAATTGATTTTAGGTGCACGATGCTGTGTGAGTGTGATCATGCCTCTCAAATGACAAGAACTGATTAATTAGTCCACTTCAGTGTAGCTTTCACAGGGGCAGCAGAAGATGAAAATGCCAAGGGGGGTCACTTCTAATTGTGCTTACCTTATTATATAAAATTATATGTCTACTGTAGTATACACAGAAATAAACAACCACTTTAAAAATTATTGGTTGCTAGTTTTCACCCCCCTTCCCCCCCTCCTCCTTCCTTCCCAACTTCTGCTTCCGTTGCCCCTGTTTCACCAGGCACCCTTAAGTACCTGATTTTCTGAACTTGTAAGTATGTTGGAAAGTCGAGTCAGCTTTGGTGATTAAGGATTAAGATCACACACATGCTAAAATCTTGGCAAAGGTAGAGATCAAGTTTGATTACAAGTTAGAGTAAAGGTTAACCTGTTTTTGAATAACCCAGGGTTAAAGTTAACCAGCCTTTGAACAACCCAGGGTCAAAGTTAACCAGCCTTTGAACATCCCAGGGTTAAAGTTAACTAGGCTTTGAACAACCCAGGGTTAAAGTTAACCGGCTTTTGAACATCCCAGGGTTAAAGTTGACGAGCATTTAAACAACCCAGCCCTGGTGGCTTACAAGTATCTATTTATATCTTACAGTTCTTTTAGAGAAATACTTAATTTTGTCTACCCTATCAAAATATAGATTTTTTCAAAAAACATTATACAGTACGACAAGAATATTGATATAGGTATCAAAATGAAAGAAGGTGATTGATATTTGACATCCTTTTTTCTCCAAGGGTAAAAAAAGAGCTGCGACTATCTTGCTATTACAAGGAAGGGGTCCAGTGGAGTTAACATTGTCAGACTCAAGGCAACACTGCAAGTCGTCAGAAGGTAAATAATTACTGGGTTGCCTGTGGCAAACCAGTCTCAGTTAGAAAATTTAATTCCTGTGTAAGGTGTACCAAATATGTATGGATTCCCCCAAATTGAAGTTGAAAGGCATATTCTTTGAGTCACCTTGTAAACCATGGAACAAGAGTGAAAAGTGCAAATTTAAGCGATTTCCAAGATTTTATGACTTTGGATTCAACTAGAGAAAAATTAAGCGTAATTTGAATCCCTTTGAGGTAGAATCTTCACTTCTAAAATATTTGCAAATTTATTATTTTGATATTGATATTGATCTATGTATATACAAGTTTTCCCTTCAATGCTTTTCAGAATCTGTTTACAAGTACATTCAGGGTCAAACAGTTAAGAGTCTTAGAAAGTCCGCTAGAGCAGCTCATATATTAAGGCACAACTTGCAGCCAATAAGAAATTCCCTCAGTGGAAGAAACAGATCACAACACCGGTATTACTACCCTACTCCTTGTGAGAAGTATGTGGGTTCTTTTAAGTTCCTTGATAGAAGGATCGACAGACTGGAAATATGGTTTAACGTCCTTGTCTGAGAAGACGCAAAGGTCTAACATTTGCTGATGTTAGAGCAAAGGCAGCACCTTCTCCTCAATTATTTTAAGACTCTGAGTGAAGGTCCAGCAGGTAATCAAACCCGAGCTTCCTGCCCTGCAGACTGGTGCCTAACCAACTGCGCTAACCCAAGCCTTTCCCTAAGAAAAAAATAGTAGGCGTGCTGAAAATAGCATGTCTTGGGTTCAGTTAGGTGTGCGGTAGAGTGCTATTTTATTTTTATGAGTATAACTATATATTTCAAATGCAAGTTTGATACTTACAAAATAAAACTTGGAAAGTCAGGACTTTCAATTTTTTCAGTTAAAACATGTTATTGACAATCAAAACTTACACTCACACAACTAATTAGAGAGTTTTAATTTACAGTGCTGTCAGTGGAAATGTTGAAGAATATGACTGTTTTGAATTATTTCAATTTTAAAAATCATTTATTGGAAGACCCACTTCATTCTTGAAACGGTGATTGTTTGAAACACTGTTTTTAAGCAAATTAAGTCAACATTTTTTAGATCGTATATAATATTTTTTGAATACAATGTTTTAGGAGTGTGATAAATCGCTCACCTCAAGTCATTTACGTGTGTGCAAAGGTGTGTGTGTGCAATCACACGCCTCTCAGGCTTGCTAACCAGTATTTCAATTATTTGCTTATCACAAACTAAGCTGGTGCTTGATTACGCTATGATACAAAAGCAGCCTGGCTCCTACAGTGCATGCACTTCAGATCATGTGATTAAAACTAAGTTTTATTTAAATTTTAATGAATTACACACTTTGTCCATTGCGAAGTCATAATGATTATTCAACAAGTACAGTACAAAACCCTTTATCCTTCTTTTTATATTTGACCTTTAAATTTTAGATTTGGCAGACATTATTTGTTTCTTGCTGGCATTTTGTCTTTACTTATTGGAGAAACAAGATCAAGCATTGGAAATTCTTTTGAGGAAGAGCCCCCATCGGGGAAGTTATTCTCTGAAGTATTCCTGGTCGTATCTTCAAAGTAAGTTGAATATGCCATTTCAAAATGCTATTGATGCACCCAAAATCAAGTATATGGTTTTATTAGCAGGGTTGACGATAAGATTTGAAGTTGGCGAAAATATTCTAAAAGTAGCTGGCGCTTTCATTTTATTTTATTTTATTTTTTCTTAAAGTGTATTTCTAATGATTGCTATTTTTTCCGCTTATCGCTGCCAGTTTCCAGTTAGCTAATATTTTCAAAAAGCTGGCAATACCACCGGTCACAGGTGCTCATTGACAACCCTGTTTTAGGGGCAAGGGTTACTGGAGGATGATTGAAAGAGGGTTGGGGTGAGGATATAAATAGCGATCTTAACGATGTTGAGATAGGATCAGATATTGGTTTATTTAACATTCCAAGTTGAAACTTTGCTATTGTAAGGTATTGTTACTTATAAAAGGTATATTTTAAGGTATTGTTACCAATAAAAGGTATATATAAGGTATTGTTACCTATAAAAGGTATATAAGGTATTGTTACCTATAACCTGCAACCACATAGTTCTGTTTCAATCTCTGGCTCTGTTGAGATTCAAGACTTGTGTGAACTTTTCTGCCAGAGCTAACTCAGCTTTCTGTCTTTCTGGGTTGGTAAACGAGTGTCACTGTCTGCTGAGAGCTTAAACCTGCGATGGATTAATTTTCCATCCAGGGGGTCTCAAAAACCCTCATCCACTTAGCACTACAGAAACTGGAGATTAGCGCATGCTCCATGGGCCGTTTGAATTGTAAAGATTAAGCTTCCCTTAGTTTTCTATAGATAAAGTCAAATTTGTTTGTGTTTGTTTGACTCTCTGTCTGCATATCCGTTGTGGTAACAGTTACATTCTTATCGTAGGCTATCTCCATTTTGTAAGGTGTGAGTTTGATTCAAGTCTGAAGTGTTTACAGGAAACAGTGCAAAGTTGTTCACTGGAGGAATATCAGAAGGCGGCTGCCTTGAATGTCATTGGCTGCTGCTGTGCTGAAAATGTAAGATGTTTGATATGATTAGAGGTTTTTCTGTTAAAAGATAATAATATTTATACTACTATATTATCATTTCAGTTGGTTTTTATTGGATATGCATCATTTGAAATGAATCACCATCATTGTAATAACCATCTCTATAAAAATTATTATGTTACTTGTAGGAATGAAAGAGTAGGGAGTGCGTTCTTTCGATATTGAGCGTGACTTCAGATATTATAGGTATTTGACATACAAGTGCCAGAGTTATGATCTACTCGCCTTTTTTGAGGATTTACCTTTAGAAGCTCAAAACAATATACTGCAGTTTCTGTAATTCTAAAAGTAAATGATTTTCCTTCCAGAATAAGCCTCACACAGCCATTCAGATGTTTAAAGAAGCAATACAATGTAACGTTCATCATTTGGCTCCGCTGTACAACATTGCCATTCAGTACAGAAAACTTGCTGAGTTTGATGCGGAAATATCTACTCTGAGAATGTTAATTGATGTGAGTTGATTTCCTTTGCTTTGAAGTCTGTAATTAGTTCAGATTAATTACTTTTTTAATAACGTTACACTTACAGCTTTCATCTGCATCATTCAGAGCTCTCAGCTGCTCTCTGTTCGCTCTGTGTAAGATGGTACGACCATACAGAGAGAGAAGCAGTTCATGGACAAGTAGGATGAGGGATCTGACAATGGAACAGTTCCAGATTCCCAGTTACTGCTGATTAAATGGCTGCGGATTCAGTTTATATAATCTTAGCTTTGTTTGGTTCTTAAATATTAAAAAAATACTTTTTTTAAGTTTAAAAGCTGTATATTTTCGTACCAGTTTTGCCACTACCGTGGCTTCGTCAGAAAAAAACAAATATTTCTCGAAACCCTTTAGGTAATTAGTAAACATACGGGTGGTAATAACTATAATCGTAAGAATGTACATGTATGCCTAGCAAAAGTTCCAAAACGTACTAACAATAACAGTTAAACAGTAGTGGTTAACATAGCCGGAAAAATAACTTAAATGTGATAAACTCTTAAGCCTCCTGAGGGCAGGTTTAATTTGCAAATACATAATGCTGAGTGAGGAATGCGACTGCAGTATACTAGTTCAGCGGAGAGACTAATATCGCCGACTTTTTGTGTACTCTCGGCCATTGAAACTTTCCATTCGCTCTAGTTGTAAGTAGTGTAAAACTTCAGTGGCATTTAGGAATCATTTAGGAATATTTAACTTCATACCAAGGCTAAGACTACAAACTGAATACGTTGTCATTGTTGTCAGCGGCAACTGCCAATTCGAAAATGGTCTATTGATGGAGTGAGGAAGAGAGGAAGATGGGCTCATTGCATCCATGATTATTCGAGGGTTTTAAATTTAGGAGTGATGCCCAGGACTGGCAGAAATTGAGAATGGCTGCAACTACACAGCTCAGAGTGGGGGACAAAAGAAGAAATGAAACTGGATCGACAGTCAGTGGTTTATTGTTGCTCTAGGATTAACCAGGACAATTTGATTTTTGAGGAATATCTTTCAACTGGGAAAATTACATGCCAATCCAGCCCCCCGACCACTGAACAACTCTGTACCAAAATCAAGCTTTGTTTGATTTCTTCATAGTTGTCATATTATATTTCACAGTGAATTGTATTTTTAAATAGGCAATGCAGTTAGCTGCCTCAGAAAACCAATTAGGTGACACTGGTAGTGTTTGGGAGACGTCTTCTTGTAACTTAGAAGGTAAATATGATTTTTATCATAAAGGCCCATTTAAGTGGCTCAAACATATTGGTCAAACATTATCTAAACATTTTACTAATAAAAATGTAAATTCTACACCGTAAAAGGGAGAATACTTACTGACGTTTCGGACGTTAGTCCTTCGTCGGAGTAAAGGGAAGAAAAAGAAAAAATGTAGAGTTTAT
>JAOBAY020039808.1:0-13954 GCA_025331085.2 Zoanthus sociatus
AAAGTATCACTATCATTAGGACGCGAATGCGCTGCATATGGTTGCTCATCTCGAGACTATTATTTTCAACATAACGAAAAGAAACCTACGGGCATAACATTATTTTCCTTTCCAAGCGATGGAAAGAGGAAGAAGATATGGTGTAACTTAATTAAGCGAAAAGACGGCATGGACGGTTTCAAAGTTTCAAAAAGCACACGACTGTGTGAAAAACACTTCGAACCTGGCATGGTTTATCGACCTCCAGGAGGAACAAAGAAACGTTTATTACCAGACGCTAAACCTACTCTTCATGTATGGAATAATTTTTCTGTGCCAAGCAGAAAAGAACCAACTTTTAGGCCATCACCCAGAAAAAGATGTAGAGAGTCCAGTATCACCACGTTTGCTACTGCTGACGGATCAAATGAATCTACTTCTGGATTACACAATATTGAATCATCAGAATTCGACAAACTTAAAGCCGAACTTCGCAAGTTGAAACATGAAAATAGTTTATTAAAACAAAATGAGTTACAACTTACCGAAACATGCAACAATAATACCAAAAAAATAGAGCATCTTGAAAATGAAATGAAGAACAACTCTGTGAGGAACGAATTTATGATACATGTGTTAAAATCAGATGAGTCGTGTAACTATTATACTGGTTTTCCTACATTAGAAGTTTTCCAAGCCGTACTGGATTTTCTCAATGCTGGACCTGATGGTGAAAATGTGGTTTTGTACAATTATAGGGAAGGCAAAAATGATGAGCGTGGCAGAAAGCGATGCTTTTCGCCTTTGGAAAGTTATGTTTTGACCTTGATAAAACTAAGACGAAATTTTGGTACAACACATCTTTCATATTTATTTAATGCATCAGAAGGAACTATAAGTAACACTATAAACACATGGATTAATTTTATGTATATCAGGCTTGGCAGCATTTGCATATGGCCAACACGAGAGCAAATTCAAAAGGTTATGCCAGAATCTATGAAAAGGCAGTTTCCTACCACAAGGTGTATTATTGATTGTGTGGAATTTAAAGTAGAAGTTCCTACTTCGCTTCGTTTACACAAAACAATGTATTCTGAATATAAGAGTCACACAACTGTCAAAGTTCTCGTTGGTATAGCTCCAGGTGGTGGTTTTTCTTTCATTTCATCTGCGTACCCTGGAAGTATTTCTGATAAGAATATTGTTATAAAGAGTGGGTTTTTGTGTCCAGAATTATGGGAAAAAGGAGACAGTGTCATGGCTGATAGAGGATTCACTATAGCTGAATATCTACAACCTTTGAATGTTGATCTAATCATTCCATCATTTTTACTTCATCGAGAACAGTTTACAGAAAGGGAATTAGTTACCAGTCAACAAATTGCTCGTGAAAGAATTCATGTGGAAAGGATGATTCAACGTTTAAAGTGTTACCACATATTCGATCAAGTTGTACCCCTTAATATGGTTGGTTCATTAAATCAGATGATAACTGTTGCAGCTTTGTTAGCAAATTTTCAAGATCCAATTTTAAAAACTCCTTAGCTCTAGACTTGGTGATTTTAGACTTTAGAGTGTGCAGTTATATAATACAGTTCTTATTCATGCTTTAAGTAAATATATTTTAGTGTGGATGTATTTTTTTACAAATGACCAATACCATAAGGAGATGAATGGAGTGTTTTATGTGTCATGTCATACATTCTAAATTTTCATGTGGATTTATTTTGCAAACCACTGCTCAAGTTTTTGTTACTTTTTTAATACACCATTTTACCAATGCAAATTTTTGTTCTCCCTATTCCTTTGTGCGGCAAAAAATGGCAAATCTGGTGAATTAGTAAGACAAAATGTGACTAAGCAACACAATTTTGCCCCCAGTTAGAATTGAAACTGGCAAAAATTTGAATTAATAAAGTGGAGTATTAACCCATGTATATCTATCTATCTATCTATCTATCTATCTATCTATCTATCGTTATATTCATGATTTTAATTCATGGCTAGATAGACATTTTTTCGAGTTTGTTATATTCATGGTTCTTTTATGTAACAAAATATCCATTTTTTATAGCTTTTTGATATTTTTTGTAACCTATGTGCTCTAATTTGTAACCGACATGGTATTTTTCGTAACTCATTTTTAATCTAGAATATCTAGGTAGATTGGTATTCTGCTTTCTGATTGGTTAATAAGCTAGATGCTAGCTAGAAAAGCTAGATAGGCAAAAGCTAGGTAGATAACTTTATTAATAATTAATGAATATTGGTTAAGTTGAATATTATCACAGTCAAAATACATGAACCACAGGTAGCCCGAATAATAAATATCTTCTCTTTTCTATCCAAAATATTGAAATTAAAAAATTATAAAATTCTTATAACCTTTTCACGTGAAAAACGACTATATAAAGAGAAAAAATAATTAGTTAGTATCAATTTTCTCTTATATATTCATAAAATACAGTCGATCATGAGAATAAAAAACAAGAATCCTCTCAAGTTCTCCTGTAAAAAGATATACTGAAAGAAACTTTACAATGTTCCTAAACGCGAAGCTTATTTACAAAAAATACATAGTTTTCAATATAAAAGACCAAATGCTGAATCACTCGATGATTACTTTGACAAATATAGTATCATTCACAAGATATCCAGGCTTAGTTTGCAAGTCTGCAAGTGGAAAAAATTGTGGAGATCCACTTGGTATATTCATGTGCTTTTTAGGTCTAGGAAATGAAGTACTATCAGGATGAGGAGTAAAACGTTCATTGACATTAGATTCTTTATTATATTGATTTAAAAAAATAAATGTAAATTTATGTTTAAATGGCCAACATTGTAATGCATCAAACTCGCCTTGCATGATCACAAGAAACAAAGAAATATGAGTTCCCTGTCCCATTCCGTCTCCGTTTGGATAAAGTTTAAGACATATCTTATATCCATAAGGATCTGTGTAGAAAGGTTCACTGGTTTGATGCGTTTGTATCTTATTGATAGCTCGACGTCTTTTTTCAGAAAACGAACTAATCTTCCATATGAAAATACCGTTTGTAATAATGGGATAGATATCTTTATCGTCGCTAGTACCATATATCCAAGACATATCATTAGTATATCTCGACTGTAACGTTTTATTTAACATGACTTTTTCCAGACTATCTTTCAATTCCATGATCATGACACTACAGCTTGTACTTTTATCTCTTTCTTCATTAATGTTTTTTTCAAGGGTTTGTAATTTTTGTTGTATGGCCAGAATATCTGACATGACTTTATCTATATCCCATTTATCTTCGTCTCTAATTTGAACCTGAGAAAGGTTGTGTGATAAAAGTTGTCTCATGTGTAATATTAAATTATCTTTAAAATGTTTCTCTCGCTCTTTATAATTCATAACATTTTTTACTGGACATCCAACAGCAGTAAAAGGGCAGGAAATTTTCATTTTCGTACAGACACCAACGATAGAATCAACGTGTAACTGCATTTCTTCACGAGGTATTTCTAATTTACAATACGAACATTTAGAAGGAAATCTTAAGCATTCATCAAAATGTTCTCTGAGTTTTCTTGCCTCTCTCACAGCACCGCAAAATTGACAAGTCATATGACGATATTGGCATTCTTCTTTGAGATGTAATTTTAAAGATTTAGCCAGAATCTCGGCATCGCATAATGGATGTTCACATTTAACGATTCTAGATTGACAATTATTTTCATGTTTATTGTAATCTTGTACCAGTCCCTTCCAATCACAACACTTATCGTGGTTTTCACATTGAACTTTTAATTCTTGTAAATCTCTTTTAAGTGATTGATCTAAAAATACATTCTTCGGAGATATCTGTTCATTACAGTTTTCACCGCGGCATGTAAATGTAGCCTTATTTTTAATTTCGTTCAAAAAACAACTCTCACACATACGATGCCCACAATACGTCTGTTTGGGTTCTCTTAAAATCAAGTTGCATATAATACACAAATACTCCTTTTGAATTTCAGAAAGATTATAAACTTTATATCCTGGCATATTTTTTTTGGTTAGTTGAAATCAATCAACTTCTATCAAGTAAATGATTTTAGTGAATTTAAATAAAAAAGAAACACGTACCATGACTAGAAATAAGAATAGTTTATGATATAAATAGATTTGATGTCAGACTTAAATCACGTATTCACATATATTGAAATTTAAATACACGTAGTTTATACTCTTTATAATTACTCGTTTTGAATAAATTCTTATTTTTAATGTAATGATAAAAACAATGAATAAGCGAGAAGGAAGGTGCGATTTACCACTATTTCCAGAGACGAAAGAAAAATTACTTAAAAATCTTGATTACTTTTTGTCACCTGAACTACCTGAAGCAGATAGTGAATACATACAAAATAACTATAAAAGACACTATGATCTTATTTCTCATTGCTTAACAGATAAAAACCTCGAAATCGCTCTAGCACAAAATTTTACAGTTCTTGAATCTATTGACGGTGTAGGAAAGTCAACACAAATCAATTTATTTAAATCTAAAGGGTTTAATGTAACGGCAACACCACCGCCTGCTTTTTTTGAAACAGAAAAACAACGCGAAACGATGTTGATGACAGGGAATTATCATTTAATTTCAACCATTTATCTCGGCGCGTGTCTGTATGCATGCGTTCACGTACCCAAAATTGATTTGATTGATCGGTTTTGGCCCAGCACATATGCTTATCAAGCAGCCCAATACAAACAACAAACCGGGATTGATATCGTGACAGTTCCTAAAATCGAGTACTTACCAAGTCCGAAAAAAATCATTTACTTACAAATGCCCGAAAAACTTCGTTTAGACCGTTTATCTGGTCGAAACAAAAACGAAACTCTTGAAGAAAAACTTATGAGAAAAGATTTATCCTTTACCGAACGCATTAAGAATAATTATATGAGAATTAAAAAACAACTTAAAATTCCATTTATTCAAATTGATATTGATTCACAAAAAACTCCTCAACTCGTATTTGAAGAATTAAGTAAACACGTATTGTAAAACGTTTTCAGGAATAAATAAAAAAAGTATTGAGTCAATAAAATAAAATCGGTCTAAACAAAATAAAATGTAATGAAATCTTTAATTATACATTCCAAATGCATATGAAATTGAAAACAAAAATACAACAAAAATAAACCAATATCACGCGATATTGATACCTGTCACAGTTTTACAATGTTCATTGTCTACTTAATACTCTTTAGCAGCAAATAATTACACGCACGTGCTAAGAACTAAACCAATATCACGTGAGATTAATGGTTATATTGTTTTCAAAGCTTTACTCTCGAGCCAAAGGCGACCATTATCATTTTAAAACTTGGAGCTTAAACTTGACCAAAAACCCGTAATTTTTGAGAGACTGAATTTACGTTGAACCTTGGGCTTGAATCACGGTAACGAGAACGTGACTACTCTAAAACTCTCTTTATATTAATGTATATTCAAAGTCATGATAGTAAGTAATACATTCAATTTCTTTTATGTTTCAGGTTCATAAAGTCATCTTCAGTTAATTTTAAAAGAATTTAAAACTACATAATGACAACGGAAAAATTCATTCGATTAAAACGGTAAGTATCTAGTTTATCATCGTTTGAATTGTTTATCGACTTGAACACTATTTCTTAACTTTGTTTTTTCTTATATGTTAGTTCTAGAAATTCTACGATGCATTTATGGACAGAAGAACAAGATCTTTTATTCCTAAGAGAATATCTTTCAGAAGAACTTTTTAAATATAGAAAAACTAATAAGAAAACAGCAAGAATTCTGGACAAGATCGCACAGAAGTTGAATGATACTACTTCGCCAAAATTTAGAATAACTGCACAAACTCTAAGAAATAGACTAAATCATCTTATTGTAAATTATACTAGAAAGAAAGAAAGCCCCGATATAGATTATCTCATAAACTCAGAAATAGAGATGATGCTAGTAGAAATTATTGAAAAAAAGAAAAAAAGATGCCCTAAACGGGTCCGAGCCAAACTATCCCACGAAAACCCTAAAACAGAAATTAAAGAAGAAGTAGCAGTGGTCCAGAATCAAATAGATGGAAATCAAAAACAAGAAACTCAGAAACAATATCAAACTATCTTAAAAATGATAAGGGAACACCAGCAACGACAAGAAATACAAGTACAATATTTACAAACATTG
The DNA here is from genome assembly GCA_025331085.2 of Zoanthus sociatus. Classification (NCBI taxonomy): domain Eukaryota; kingdom Metazoa; phylum Cnidaria; class Anthozoa; order Zoantharia; family Zoanthidae; genus Zoanthus; species Zoanthus sociatus. Next base: position 6,189 of record JAOBAY020039808.1, read on the forward strand.
ATTTCCCAACAAGAACAGCAAAACCATTTATTAATGTATCTATTAGACAAAATTTAATTCTAAGATTGTGTAATAAACATTCAATTAAAAGTTAAACTGTTTGTAAATAATGTTATTTTGATTTTAAAGATAATTTTAATTCATAAAAAGTATATATACAGTGATTAAAAAAATGTTTTCCAATGGAAATATTGTTTTCGTGTTCTAGATTTAATGTTTTATTTAAAAGCATAAAATCCCCCTTCCCTCTTCTCTTCGCATTAAAAACTTTTTATTTGATACTGTGTTTTTCGGTTGTTTTCAAACATGTCATAAGATATTTTTTAATATTTTCTCCATTTGTAATTTGTCTATCGCGCGCATTTATCACAGTAAGACGTCCCCGTGATGATAAGTTTGCATTATACACTGTATCTCTGTCGTTTGTCACAATAGTTATTTCATTAGTTTCAGCTAAAAATTCAGCACAATTTATAATATTACTTTCTTTGGATTCGTAAATGAAAAATTTTAAATGAGGTACATCTCTGGGAAAATGTGTTGCTAATGAATGAATTTCCCAGTGAATACTCATTGCGTTAGGTGTAACAGTCGCTTGATCGTTTCTGTCTTTCCTTTTGATTAGAAACATCCTATCACTCTGGTGAGAATTATTTTGAATGAATTCTTTAACGCCTATGAATAGATTAAAAATCTTCTTATTCATTGTTTCGCTAAAAGAGTCATGCAAAAATATAACATGAAAAACAGATTCGTCAAATTGACGTATTATTTGATCTTCAAGTATTTCTTTAAATATACTATAAGCGACAATATCTTCGAAAGGTAAAGAATGGAATTGTTTACATTTGATCATTTTTTCATTTATAATTCCCTCAATATACCCTGCGTCATAAAGTACTAACATAATGCCAAAAGTCACGAAGACCAAGGACAAGAACAAGAACAAACAAGTTTCTTATATTCTTGAAAATAGTGAAGATGAAGATATGATAATAGATGATGAAGTAGAATCTAAAAAAGACGAATCTAAAAAAGACTTGAATACCGAAAAAACCGAACTCACTCAATTGACGTTAACAACTAACTTAATATTAAATTTCCAAAAAAACCACAATCCAATCATTGATGATAAACATATTTTTGGTTATGATATATATCCCCAATCAGCACGTGATTTAACAAAAGAAAATTCAGAAGTAATTTTAACGACAAAGAGAGATACACACGGTAAAAACTGTTTTGATTATGCCATTCAAAAAAACTGGATGTGGGCATTTAAATTCGCTTCTCCACAATTAGTACATAAAGCAGTATTACATCTCTTTCTAAACGAAGACGTACATCAAATGACTGAAAAAATAATGTATGAACATCCTGAATTTCAATCTCCATCTTTTGTAGAGATAGCTCTAAATCAAAAAGAATACGATTTTAAATGTTTACCACGTGAAACAAAAAACTATATAAAAAAGAATGCATACAAGTTTACCGATAAACAAAGATTTCAAAACCTAGTAAAATCCATGATAAGTAATGGAATAAAACCTGAAATCAATGCTCAAATGTACAGCGTATTAGACTTTATAGACTGCTGTCCCGATTTCCTACACCCAGAATCGTATTTTCTATTTACCAACTACCAATACTAATGTTATGCAGAACGATTCTTTAAGAGTGTGGTCCAAATTTGCTTTTAAAAAAAGTTCCTTTTGTCCCTCGAAATCGTTATCTTCATGTTCACAAGGCGAGAGAGGAAGAGGTGAAGGAAAAGGGGGACATTTAGAGTGGTATCAATACAAATTAAGCAAAACAGTACGTAACGAATTAGATGAATTAGCTTGCGAAGAGAATAAAAGGGAAGGTTTAATCTTAACATATCTTGGTAGTCATCGTCTCATACAAGAACTATTATCTTTTTATCTTTATGATGAGCGTGTTTTTGGATTGGGGTTTAGAGAATTTGGTAAGTCGCTTCGTATTTCTATATATGATCTTTCCATTCCCGTGCCCGTGTACTGTTTTACAAAACAGTTATTCAAAGGACTAGCTTTTTTACATTCTATGGGTTGTTTCCACGCCGATATTAATTTTAATAATGTTCTCATCTACCCTCTACCCAACGGAAATATCAGGTTACAGATCATTGATTTCGGGCGTAGTTGCATCGATCGATCGAAACATGGGAAACGGTACATAGAAACTATTGAATCTCTTTCTGCCTCGTGTGGTATAAAATTTGAAGTGATTCCCTGGTTAAAGGAGACTGAAAGTCTATCAGTAGATCATCCACTTTGGAAAAGAGACAAATTTATGTACAATGCTCCATTTAGACCGCCTGATTTACTCCTTGCCGATCTGTTTTTGTACATACAAAATCACAACAGTAAAATGCAACACTTTAGCACAGTCGTAGGCTATTTTTGCGACGTTTATGCGTGCGCCATGCTTGTGATTCAAGTGATGAAACCGCATTTTTTCGAGCATCATCCTTGTCTCGACACGAATTGCACTACTCTTAATACAATGGGAGATACAGTTGATCTCCATGGTATTGAAACTCAAATGGAAGAGTACATTGAAACAACAATTGTAACATTAAAACAAAATCCGTTTTTTAAAACAAAACATTTAACGAAAATCCTCATGAGACGCATAGAGGAAGGAACTGCAATCCCTAGCCGAAGTATCGAAGTAAACAGAACAATTTTACTTCGGGTAGCAACCTCGCTTCCCCAAAAGTTTGCAGTGGTATTTCCAAAATATACGACTTCAATGGACACTTTTTTTCATTACTATTCAAATCTTTTTGAAATTCTGGAAGGTGCACTTGACCCAAATCTAGGAAGTCGGCGCTCCTCTTTAGAAATAGACACTAAGCTCGAGACAGTGTCTGTTGAAATAAGACCAATCGTAACCATTCCACACGGAGGGGAATATGTGACAGTGAAAACAAATAATGAATGTTATGCCTTCTACGACGACAGTCTCCTCATAGCCACAAGTCGACCGACTCCCAATGTTCCTCCGGAGGAATTATTAAGTATTGACGTTTACTATGTAATAAATGTAAACTTAAACATACTATATACAACTGTATCGCGCGTATACAGTCCCGAAAAATATATATTACAATTTCATTTACAAAATGGAGAAAATCTTTCGTGATCATTCACCCATCTCTGAACGTAAACGCAGATTAGAAGTAACTCAAGATGTGAGAAAATTTTTTAAACCTAATAAATATCTTCAACTGCAAAATTTTGATGGATACCGTGAAGTTAATATTGGTCTTCATTCTGGTTTCCAACCAAATTTTATCCAAAAGTTTAAAGGCGATCCACTGATTATTAATGGAACGCAGGTAAGCCAGCTAAGATCAACAACTTCTACTGTGTCAACTTGTTTAAAGTTCATGAAAGGGTCCAAGATCTTAGAAGGTTACATTCCCGGTTTTTCGCGCGGCGCCTTATTATTTTCGCACCCTAAAACCGAACGAAAGTACCACGAACTCAATCCCATTGATGCCTCCCAAACGTTACTTGGTGTTACGAATTCGTGGGACCATAAAGCGCGTATGAACTTCTACGGTAAAATGGTATCACATTACTTTTTATCCGATACGAGAAAAGTCTATTTTGAACAAAAACATCTGTACGAAGCGCAACAACACCACATTGAGTTGTTAAAAAAAATAGCCACCCAAAAACGTACCGAAGACATTCCCTATTTCCAAACGTACGAAGAAATTGCGCAAAAATTAATTTTTCAACCGGATAGATTAGAAAAACTGTTTGCGTTTGCCATGAACCCCCAAGACATGCTAGCTATGTTAAAATTCGAAGGAGCAGTTGAAGCGTTTGATGACGCATATAAGGAAAGTATCACCACGTACACAGGTCGAAACATCCTCTTTGAATTTTTTTCGAGTATGTGGGAACATTTACCCGCCAATTTTTTTATGGGTTGTTATTACTACATGGTTTGTTTTATGAGCCCTCTAGAAGAATATAGATCCCATATTTACAATTATCCGAAATTAGTTTTTGTTAAAACCAATTTGACTGAACCGGAATTAGTAAACCAAATAAAAAATGATGCGTTAGGACGTTTTTCTCCCTTTGGTCGAGATAAGAAACGAGCTGGAATAGCGATTAAAAAACTCATGACTAACGATGGAACCATAGTAGAACGTCCCATGGATTCTAAACAAAAAGTGACAATTAAAATAACATGGAATCATCAATATTATTTTACGTAATAAAAAGTTCAATAAGATAACGTGTTCAAATTCCATTTCTAAATATAAATCAATTTATTTACGTGTCAAAAACGATTTTAAATAAGCTTAACCCATCCATGTTTTTTTAAATTTTTCTCCTTCACTTCGCTAATTGCATTTTATTGTGAATAAAAGAAAAGACATGGCAAAACTACTAAACACGAAAACTGACAGTTTCTTAGTAGAAAATGTTCAAAACAAAACAAATCAGAAATTAAGTGTTTGGGAAGAATTGTGTAGTCGTCAAGATTTAAAGGCGACACAACAGGAACAAACTCAAAAACAATCAGATTTGTTAGATTATCTTCGCATATGGGATATACAAGATATACGTGAGTTATTCAAAAGAATGCTAGCTCATCCAAAAGAAAATGTTCGTTTTCAAATATTTGAATTCTTTGAAGACGTTGGAGAAAAGAATGAAATCAATAATGTAATAAAATTTGTTATACACGTTTGGAAACAAGTAAAAAAATATGAAAAAGCACATCCCAAGTTTAAATGTCGAGATTTTTTTACTGCTCAACAGTATTTCGGTTTATTAAACTAAATAATAAATAAGAAAGTAAAAAAAAACGAATAAACCAAAAAACAATGTATCATGTATTATAACTCCATTTTATTATGAAATAAATAAAAAAAAATAAGAATCATAAAACAAGTATCATATGATTTTTGTAATGTTTCTAAAGAAGTACTTGAAATTATCATTTAAAATCAATATTTAAACATTTTATTTTCTTAAAGTAAATTTTTTAAAAAAAACCATGGCAGAAGAAAAATGTTATCATCTACTAGATTTAATCTTTAAAGCAAATTCAAAAAGACTATCTGCTGAAACATATCTGAAGCGATATGGTAGCGAATATTTTAAGAAAAATGACCAAAACTCTACAAACTCTTTACTCATTAAAAGCTTAAACCAATCAAAAATCCGTACCATATGCCAAGACCGATTTAGAAACCAAGCAGATGGCATTCACTTTTTACTGCATTTACCTCCTTTGGTAAAAAATTTTTTTTCTAATAATTTCGATGCATTTTTAAACGCAGTACAGGAAACAGTAGGCATTCAATTAAATAATCAAATCTTAATTGATATCAGTCAGATGGACTCTCATAAAGTAAAAGAATTAATTGAAAATGATACACAACATAAATCTAAAACTCTAGAAGAAGAATCAGGTCCCTCTACACAAGAAAAACAACTAGAAACCTTCTCACTCGATGACGACGATATTGATATGGATTCCAATAACGAAAGAGAATCTACGAGTAAAAAAGAAAATCAATCTAAAAACTTTGAAGAAGTACTTCCTATTGTAAGCATGCCGACCATACTAGAAAATCAACCAAAAAATATCGAAACACACGGCACGACAGAAATTTCACCTATGCCAACACAAAAACAAGGTCCATTGAGACTATGTCGATCAAGGAAATCATATCTATCAGATAAAACTTTAAAATATGTCGATCCACAAAGGATCCGAACAGACTCTAGTCTATATAAAAAACCATTTTTAAAAAGTACTCGCGATCAAAAACGAATAAAAGTCGGGCAAAACTTTCTCAAAAACGAAATGAAAGAAAACCAAGTCCAAATTTTCTCCATGAAAGAAAAAAATGAAGAAACAAAAATTAATAAAAACACTAAAGAAATGGAGATTGATGATGATGATACCAGTCAAATCGATACTTTAGATATCGAAACAAATGAACAAATAAAAACCCATGAAAATAATGAACAAATGGAAACTGATGACATTAATATCAATCAAAAGGAGTCTATCAATTCTGAAAAAGAATCTATATCTATGTTGAAGAATCAAGAAATAACAGAATATACTACCGAAATCGAAAACCTAAAAAGAGACAGAGAACGAATATTCCAAGAAAATATACACTTAAAGAATCAAATATCAGAATGTAATACCCTCAATGAAAACCTAAAAGAACAAGGAGAACAAATACTTCAAAAAAATATACAATTAAATAATGAATTACAATTAAAAAGTAACCAATTAATAGAAGCAGAAAATATATATTCCCAACACCAAAACAAATTTGATATGCAAATACTAAACCTTGAAACTGATAAAGCAACAATACAATATAACTTACAAAAACAAAATGAGGAATTGATGTTGAATCTACAAACACAGCAACAACAATATGAACATCAACAAGAGATATGCAACCAATTAAAAATTGAACAGAAAAACAATCTTGAGCAATTACAAAATTTAGAAATCGAGTTAACTAGTCTGAAAACTCAAAACGATGAACTTCAAAAAGAATACGACGAGAAACTTAATGAAATAAAATTGTTTGAAAAAACAGTTGGAAGTCTCGAAAGAAAAAATAATGAATTTAATGATACAATTGCAAACAATAATTTAATAATTGAAAGCCACAAGCAGGAACTACAAGACCTTGAAGAAAATTACAACACTCTTCAAACTACTATTGATAGTGTAAAAAAAGAGAATGAACAACTGAAACATCAACTCAAAACTACTAAACAAGAACATAAAAAAATCTTGGTAGATAATGAAACCGAAATCCAACAAAAAGAAGAAGACAAAAAACAACAAGAACAAATTCAAGAGAAACTTATCACGGCTAGAAAAAAAGTAGAGAAAGAAAATAAAGAATTGAAAGAGGAAAATAACACTTTAAAAAAAAATCTTGAGAAATCTAATCAATCCATAAATGAATCATTTGAAAAAAACCAAAAATGTACACAAGAAATTACATCATTAAAAAAACAACTCGAGTCTAATAGAACTGCCATTACTACACATGAATCTCAAACCGAATCCTTAACAAAACTAAAAGCTGAAAACATTGAATTACAAAACAAATATGCTGAATTAAACGCAAATAAAACCCAATCTGAAAGTCAATTAACAGAAAAAATCCAAACACTAGAAAAAAATTTAGAAACGACACACATTCAATTACAAGCTATCGTCCAAAGTATAGAAAATAATGACAAAAATGTAAAACAAAATCTCCAGCAATTTATAAAACAAGAAATTGAACCATACATCATTACCAAAGACTCATTTAAAGAATGGATGGAAAATAAAACAACCATTCCAAACGATCCCAATACAATAAAATCCCTTTATGAAGAAATTAATCCTACTAAAAAATCGTTTGAGTCTCTTTTAAAAGAATTAAAAAAACAATTACTACTAGAAAGATCACAGCATCATAAAAATTTAGAAAACCTGATTACAACACACAAAGATCAAGAAGAACTTGTCACAATACTAAAAAAACATCAAGAAAACATCGATGAGATATTTCAAAAACATCTCAACACCCTAAAAACCATCCAAGATAATTTCACTCTACAATCTTCAATAGATAAAATTCAAAATCAACTATACACAAGGAATGAATTACTTCAACTAATTTTCACACTACGACAAAAACAAGAACAGAGGTATAGCGAAGGGAAGGAAGTGGTTCC